>JARVZY010006019.1:0-17500 GCA_030686995.1 Artemisia argyi
ATGAAGAATGTTCCATAAAAAGAATCTATGTAACCCCGATTATATGACCAATCATATATAGCATTTTTATTTTGTCATAAAAATTTCTCTTAGGACCCATTTTAACAAATGAATTAATTAAATCCAAATTTTGAAAAGATGAATAAACAGGTTTATATAAAAAAAATGCTATAAATATTCCGAAAGAGGCTATACTAACTGAAAAAACTGCATCTTTACAAAATTCATACCAATCTATTGAATTGTTTGAATTTTTATGTAAAAGATTTATAGACGGGGTTAACCATTTTGTTAAAATATCCACATCTTGATTGAAAGGAATTCCTAAGAATCCAACGAACAAAGTAAATAGAATTAATATAAGTATTGGGAATAACATAGTGTTATCTGATTCATAAGGATACAAAGAAGTCTTGGTATTGCCTAAATTAGGAATCGAAAGAAAAGGTTGGATCAGATTTCTTACATTGTCATCAATTTGATCTACTTTATTTGAAAAAAAGGAAGGACGGCCACTCTTGTTCATTTTTAATAAAGTTACCAAACGAAAGTTTTTGTTACTTATTTTTGAACCCTCTTTACCCCATAGAGATATTGAATACAAGGGGGTATTCCTTTTTCCACTGTAATTTTGAAAATGAACGTTTAAATGTCCTTCAAAAGTAAGTAAATAGATCCGACACATATAAAATGCGGTTAATCCCGCGGTAGACCAAGCTATTATTGCAAAAATAGGTGAATACAACCAACTATCATTAAGAATTTCATCTTTGGACCAAAAACAAGCAAGAGGTGGAATACCACAAAGAGAAAGTGTACCTAATAAAAAAGAATTTTTAGTAATTGGTACATGTTTTGTTAAACCCCCCATAAGGACCATATTCTGACTTTTTTTTGGACAATATCCAACAAGAGTTTCCATTGAATGAATAACGGATCCCGACCCTAAGAACAATAACGCTTTTGAATAAGCATGAGTAATCAAATGAAATAAGGCACTGCGATAAGACCCCATACCTAAAGCTAACATCATATAACCCAATTGAGACATTGTGGAATAGGCTAAACCCCTCTTAATGTCTTTTTGAGCAAGAGCTAAAGTAGCTCCTAAAAAAACCGTTATTATCCCTATCAAAGAGATAAAATTCATTATGTGGGGTATGACTATGAAAAGAGGCATAAGTCGAGCTACAAGAAATATTCCCGCTGCTACCATCGTAGCAGCATGTATAAGAGCTGAAATAGGAGTCGGCCCTTCCATTGCATCAGGTAACCATACATGAAGGGGAAATTGTGCAGATTTAGCAATAGCACCGGCAAATAATAGAACAGCGCACAAAGTAACAAATAAAAAATTGACCTCATTATTAGAAATCAAGTTATTAAATATTTGGAATAAATCACGAAATTCGAAACTCCCCGTTACCCAATAAAACCCTAAAATGCCTAATAATAAACCAAAATCGCCAACACGATTAGTTACAAACGCTTTTTGACAAGCCTTTGCTGCAACAGGTCGTGTGAACCAAAATCCTATTAATAGATACGAACACATTCCAACTAATTCCCAAAAAATATAAATTTGTATCAAATTTGAACTAGTAACTAATCCCAACATGGAAGTACTGAAAAAACTCATATAAGCAAAAAATCTCAAATACCCGTGATCATGAGACATATAATTATCACTATAAATAAGAACTAAAATTCCAACAGTAGTGATTAATATTGACATAATAGAAGTAAGTGGATCAATCAAGTATCCAAATTCTAAAGAAAAATCATTATTGATAATCCAAGACCATACATATTGATAGACAGAACTGCTATTTATTTGCTGAATAGACAGATTTATGGAAAAAATCATGACTATACTTAACAATAAAACGCTCTGAAAAGCCCACATACGACGAAGACTTTTTGTTGCCGTCGGAAAAATAAGAAGTCCCAACCCTATTAACATAGGAACTGGAAGTGGAAGAAAAGGTATTATCCACGCATATTGATATGTCTGTTCCATAAAAAAAGTTTTTTTTTCTTAATTAATTGTTTCCGATTCACCGGATCTTAGCTCTTTCGAAAAAGTAAATAAAAAATAAAGATATGCACTAACTTATTTAATAATTTATATTTATATTAGTATTTATTCTGAGTCTTTTCAAAATTGTTCAAATATGCAAAACAAGAAGTTACAATTGGTCAAATGATATAACCAAGTGACATATAAAAACGAATACTTATAATAGGAAAGTAGGAAAATAAAAAATATTATTAATATTCATACAGCAAGTATAAAATTTTAGGCTAAAAAGAGTACTTGATGCTAATATGAATTAGAGGATTAACTAAGGTCGTTGGTCTAATGAAATAAAACCTCTTGATTTTAGTTAGTTTATTTAAACTCATTAACTAATTCATTATGGGATTTATTGTTTTCCATTTCAATCAAAACAATTTATTAGGAATATTTGGAAAGTTTATAAGATTATACCTCTAAAATGAACTTTTTATCGAGCAAGGATAAAAAATGACTGAGATCCTTTTTTATCAAACTACATACCCTTTAACAGATTTTTTACTAGTATCATTCGAGTTTTAAAGTTTAGGTGTATTTTTTTTTTTCAAGTTTTACTAAAAAAAGACTCAATTTATTAGGCAAAAGTTTACAAGGTATTTTATTACATGTAAATAAAATATAGAATGACTAAAATAAAGGTATTTTAGGTTCTTTATTTCTTTTGATTTCTATCCCATAGCAGATGAGATATAAATAACGAGAACTAAGAGTTCAAAACCAAAAATTTTTGGTTTTACAAAGAGTGTATGGAATCAAAATTTTGTTATTTCGAGTCATTTTTTATTTTCACGGATCTTTGACGTATCTAGATTTCTATGAAGAGAATCTTTTAGAAAAAAAAAATAGATAATGAATATAAGATAAGAAATAATAATTCGTTTTGAACAATAGATGTCTTTCACATCCAACTATAACAATGACTAACTTCTTCTTTTTTAAATGGCAGTTCCAAAAAAACGTACTTCGATATCAAAAAAGCGTATTCGTAAAAATATTTGGAAAAGGAAAGGATATTGGGCGGCATTAAAAGCTTTGTCATTAGGGAAATCTCTTTCTACCGGGAATTCAAAAAGTTTTTTTGTACGACAAACAAATAAGTCCTAAAATATTGGAATAATTTGGAATGGATTTGACTAAAAAAATTGGATCAGTAATTAATATCTCAGTAATTTGTTAATTTAATATTAAAGTTAATATAAAATTAACAATTGGCAGTTCCTATTCTAATCAATATGAAATAGACTCTTAATCTTATAAAAAGAAGAAGTATTCTTCTTTCTAAATTCTAAAAATAAAAAATAAATATATATAAGATTTTTTATTTGATTTTTTTAGTATATTTTCATTCAGATTTTGGTGGTGGGGAGTCTTCTTTTCCCCATCGACTTTTAAAAGAATAAATAATGAAAAAATTTTATATTTATCAGGAAGGGCAGATAGAATATTTTTAGTTCAAATTAATTAATTGTTCAAACTAATCCATTCCGTGTTAAAGATTTTTGGATAACTTTCTGACTTCTTAATTTATTATATATACTATATTTAATTTATTTTCCATATATATCCAATTTTCAGCCCAATGAAAAATCCAATAAAAGAACTTAATTGTTGAGATATTATTATATGTGCAAGTGGCAATTTGGAGTAATCCAAAATAGACATATTTTAGATTCATTGATAAAATTTAGTTTGTGTTTCAAATTGAATTTATTAAATCAGATAAACCAGAAATAATGACAATAAAAGAAAAAAGTTTTTGAGTCTATCGAAGAATTCTATCGTTGCAAGAGTCGTATTTTAGAATCGGCTAAACTACGTCAAAGCCCTAAAACCAGACACCTTAAAGAAACTACTGAACCTTTAAATTGACTTTTTTGAACTCTTTTTTTTTTATATCTTTACTAAAATTGAGTGAATTGACTTGTTCAATCTCGACGATTGAATATAAATAGGTTATTATGAGTTCGAGCAAGCCGCTATGGTGAAATCGGTAGACACGCTGCTCTTAGGAAGCAGTGCTAGAGCATCTCGGTTCGAGTCCGAGTGGCGGCATGCCATCTTCTAAAAGATATCAAATAGATCCTATAATAAAATTAAATTAAATTCCCAATTTCTATTTCTTAATTAATACGGGGGGATCCCCCGTTTTTTCATTTTTATGATATTTTCAACTTTAGAGCATATATTAACTCATATTTCCTTTTCTATTGTTTCAATTGTAATTACAATTCATTTGATAAGCTTATTGGGCAATCAAATTAGAAAACCATATTATTCCTCAGAAAAGGGGATGATAGCTACTTTTTTATGTCTAACAGGATTGTTAATAACTCGTTGGATTTATTCGGGCCATTTTCCACTAAGTGATTTATACGAATCCTTAATTTTTCTTTCATGGAGTTTCTCCCTTATTCATATAGTTCCTTATCCTTATTTCAAAATAAGAAAAAATTATTTAACAACAATAACTGCCTCAAGTACTATTTTTACCCAAGGCTTTGCTACATCGGGTCTTTTAAATGAAATACATAAACCCACAATATTAGTACCTGCTCTACAATCGGAATGGTTAATAATGCACGTAAGTATGATGATATTGAGCTATGCGGCTCTTCTTTGTGGATCATTATTATCAGTAGCACTTCTAGTCATTACATTTAGAAAACTTTTTTATAGTTCTAAAAGTAATAATTTATTAAAATTAAACGGGTCATTTTCTTTTGGTGAAATCCAATACAAGAATGAAAGAAACAATATTTTTCAAAAAAAATATTTTTTTCCTGTTAATAATTATTACAAGGCCCAATTGATTCAACAATTAGATTATTGGAGTTATCGTGTGATTAGCCTAGGATTCATCTTTTTAACCATAGGTATTCTTTCAGGAGCAGTATGGGCTAATGAAGCGTGGGGATCATATTGGAGTTGGGATCCAAAGGAAACTTGGGCGTTTATTACTTGGATCGTATTCGCAATTTATTTGCATACTCGAACAAATAAAAATTTGCAGGGGACAAATTCCGCAATTGTGGCGACTATAGGTTTTCTTATAATTTGGATATGCTATTTTGGGGTCAATCTATTAGGAATAGGGCTACATAGTTATGGTGCATTTACGTTAACCTCTAGTTAAACTAAAGAAAAGTTACAAACAGAATACGGTATATATAAAATTGCGTCAACCGGCGAGAACCATGTGAATCAAGTAGTGTAGTGATTCACGCGGTTCTCGCAAAGACCAAGCGGATTGGGCGAAAATTCAAATTCATATTTTGTTTTTACTTTATTTAAAATTTAAGAAAATAAAAATACTTTTATTTTTTCTTTAAAAAAACTATCTATAAAAATAATTAGATAGAATACCTTCAACCTTGTCAACTGATAGTGAAAGAACAAAATCGGGATACATACCAATACCTATTACAGGTAGAAAAATGGAGATGGAAACAAATAACTCGCGCGGTCCAGAATCAAAAACATAAGAGTTTGGAGTATTAAATAACTTGTATCCATAGAACATCTGGCGTGACATAGATAATAAATAAATAGGAGTTAATATCATTCCAATTGCCATTACAAAAGTGATGGCAATTTTGGGCATTAAAAGATATTTTTGGCTAGTAATTATTCCTAAAAAGACTATAACTTCTGCAACAAAACCACTCATACCCGGTAATGCAAGGGAAGCCATGGAAAAGCTACTGAACATCGTAAATATTTTTGGCATGGGGATAGCTACTCCGCCCATTTCATCGAGATAAACAAGACGTATTCTATCATAACTCGTTCCTGCCAAGAAAAAAAGTGCAGCACCAATAAATCCATGAGAGATTATTTGTAAAATAGCTCCATTGAGTCCCGTATCGGTTATAGAAGCAATTCCTATAAGTATAAAACCCATATGAGATACCGAGGAATAGGCTATTCTTTTTTTTAAATTACGTTGGCCGGGAGATGTTGAAGCTGCATAGATTATTTGTATTGTACCTACTATCATCAACCAAGGAGAAAATATAGAATGAGCGTGTGGTAATAATTCCATATTAATCCGAATCAATCCATACGCTCCCATTTTTAATAAAATTCCGGCTAGAAGCATACAAGTACTGTAATGTGCCTCTCCGTGGGTATCTGGTAACCATGTATGTAGGGGTAGAATCGGTAATTTGACAGCAAAAGCGATAAAAAATCCAATATAGAATATTATTTCCAAAGCCACAGGATACGACTGATTAACTGATGTTTCAAAATTTAATGTTGGTTCATTAGAACCATATAAACCGATACCCAGAACTCCCATTAAGAGAAAAATGGAACCCCCCGCCGTGTACAAAATAAATTTTGTGGCTGAATAGAGACGTTTCTTTCCTCCCCACATGGATAGAAGTAGATAAACCGGAATTAATTCTAATTCCCACATGATAAAAAAAAGTAAAAGGTCCCGAGAAGAAAATGATCCTATTTGACCGCTGTACATTGCTAACATCAAGAAATGGAATAATCGAGAATCCCGAGTAACAGGCCAGGCCGCTAAGGTAGCTAAAGTAGTGATAAATCCTGTTAATAAAACGGGTCCTATAGACAGTCCATCTATTCCTAATTTCCAACGGAAATCAAAAAAATTGATCCATTTATAGTCGTCTACTAGTTGGATTAATGGATCGTCCAATTGGAAATGATAACAGAATACATAGGTTGTTAGAAGAAGTTCTAACATGCATATACATATAGTATACCACCTAATTACCCTATTTCCTTTATGGGGAAGAAAGAAAATTAAGGAACCCGCAAATATTGGTAAAACTACAATTATTGTTAACCAAGGAAATTTGTTCGTGGTAAAGACAAGATACGCTTGGACCAGAAAAACATGTGCCCAAAAATATCTTATTTTTGGGCACATGTTTTGGCGGTAAAAAAAAATGGACTCAAGGAGAGGTTTCTGTAACGTATTAATAAGCTATACCCATACTGCGGGTTGTTTCATGCCATAAATAAACCCGAACACTCAAGAAATCCGTTGGGCAGGCGGATTCGCATCTCTTACAGCCGACACAATCCTCTGTTCTTGGAGCGGAAGCTATTTGTTTGGCTTTACATCCGTCCCAAGGTATCATTTCTAATACATCCGTAGGACAGGCTCGGACACATTGAGTACACCCAATACATGTATCATAAATCTTTACTGAATGCGACATTGGATCGATATTTTTGAACGTGATAAAGTTTCAATCTAGTAAATTGATAAATGAATTATATATTTAAATACTAATACTAGATGAATCGATGAGTTACCCGGTTTTTTCTGGATTGACAGTGCCAAACTACTTTGATTTCTTATCTTTGTGATAACATGATCATACCTTACGTGGCACACATGCTAATTTTAATTGATTTATGAAAATTCTAATTTTATTTTAATAGGATAATATTACTTATTCAACAAATTAGATTGATTTATACGAGTTGATTTTCTGTTACGATAAATTGATGAAACAATGGCGAGTCCAATAGCGGCTTCAGCAGCTGCAATAGCTATAACAAAAATAGAAAAAATTGCTCCTTTTAATTGACGACTATCAAAAAAATCAGAAAATGTTACAAAATTGAGATTAACCGCATTTAATATAAGTTCAAGACACATAAGAGCCCTAACCATATTTCTACTTGTAATCAATCCATATAGACCGACAGAAAATAAATAGGCACTCAAAACAAGTACATGTTCGAGCATCATTAACCAACTCCTCATCAATCTCGATTCATTTCAATATGAACAACAATTTAACCAATTGGATTGACTAGAATAATGAAATAAAGGAATATATTGGGAATAGATCAAACTAATAAAGACTTTCTCTTTTATATCCAAAGTCAAATAGAAAAAGGAAATGCATCTGATAGCTCATAACAAGGGTTTTCCGGTTCTAAAGAGTTATTATTGACGAGCTACAGCAATTGCGCCGATTAACGCAACTAAAAGAATTAGTGAAATAAATTCAAACGGAATAAAAAAATCTGTTGATAAATGAATCCCAATTTGTTGACTATTACTTATCAGATCTTGCTCTATAATCTGGCTTGCTTTTGTAGTCCAAATAATCCCGTACCATGACGTATCTGGAATAGTAGTAATTAGTGAAAAAAAAATACTTGTGCAGACCACGGAAGTTACTCCATCTCCCACGGTCCAAAGGCGGAAATCTTTGGAATATTCTGAACCATTTATGAACATCACAGCAAAAATGATTAAAACATTTATGGCTCCTACGTAAATAAGGAGCTGCGCGGCAGCTACAAAATGCGAGTTTGATAGAATATAGAATAAAGATATACAAACAAAAACAAATCCCAATGAAAAGGCAGAATAAATGGGATTGGGAAGTAATACTACTCCCAGACCCCCTAATATAAGACCCAATCCCAGAAAGACTAAAAGAAAATCATGTATTAGTCCAGGTAAATCCATTATATATAAAATAAGAGATAAATAAATCAAAATCTTTCATAACTTTATTGACACCCGGTCAGGAAAAAAGAGGGAAATCTACTTTTTTATAATAGTTCTTAATTATTATTAAATTAAAAATTCCATTTTCATGGATATGGATTGATGTAGATATAGTTATTGGCCTAATCTCTCGAAAGAGTAATTTAAATCTATATATTTGCAAATCCTCAATATAGTCATAGAAATTTAATATAAATTAAAACATGATTCTCGTCTCCTAATCAATATAATCAATATAATTATGAATATATTAATAAAATTCTAGTTATTCACCAAATAAAAAGCCTCATTCTTTTAGATCAAAATGAGTTATTAAGTTTTTATTTCAGGCAAATTTAAAATTGTTCGAATTGTGTAATCGTCAATTACTGACATTGGTAACCGACCCAAAGCAATTTGATTATAATTCAATTCGTGACGATCATAAGTAGAAAGTTCATATTCTTCAGTCATTGATAAACAATTTGTTGGACAATACTCAACGCAATTACCACAAAATATACATACTCCAAAATCAATACTGTAATTAAGCAATCGTTTCTTTCTAATATCAGTTTCCAATTTCCAATCAACAACGGGCAGATCTATAGGACATACGCGAACACATACTTCACAAGCAATGCATTTATCAAATTCAAAGTGGATTCGGCCGCGGAAACGCTCGGATGTAATCAATTTTTCATAGGGGTATTGAATAGTTACAGGTAAACGATTCGCGTGTGATAAGGTAATCATAAAACCTTGACCAATATACCTTGCGGCTCGTACTGTTTGTTGGCCATAATTCATGAACTCAGTTACCATAGGGAACATATCGTGAATATCTATAAAAAATAGGATACTTGTTTCTTTCTCTTGTTTGGGACAAGTCATGAATATAGAAGTATTTTTACAGTGAAAGAAGTTGGGAAGAAGTTGTTAATAATAGATTACCTAGAGAAATAGGTAAAAGAAATTTCCATCCAAGATTTAATAATTGGTCCATTCTCAGCCTCGGTAAAGTCCATCTTGTTGCGATAGGAATGAACAAGAACAAATAAGTTTTAGCTAATGTAATAAAGATACCAATTATTGTTCCAAAGACTCTACCCCTTTTAGTAATTTCAAAAAGCTCGGGAACAAATATGTATGGAATAGAAAGATTCCAACCCCCCAAGTAAAGAACTGTTACGAATAATGAAGAAACTAGTAGATTTAAATATGAAGCAACGTAAAATAAACCAAATTTGATACCGGAATATTCGGTTTGATAACCTGCTACTAATTCTTCTTCTGCTTCTGGTAAATCAAAAGGTAATCGTTCACACTCTGCTAGGGAAGAAATTAGAAAAACTAGAAATCCTATAGGTTGACGCCACAAATTCCATCCCCAAAAACCATATTTTGACTGCGCTTCCACTATATCAACGGTACTTGAACTGTTAGATAATCATAGTGGATGATAACATCACTGTTCCCACCCCTATTGCAGAACCGTACATGAGATTTTCACCTCATACGGCTCCTCAAAGGTCACAAATAAATCTAAGGACCCGTCCTTATTTATTTTTCTTGATATGTTTGTAGGATAAATAGAGATAAAATGAAATCTATTGTAAGGTCCCCATTAGACACTGGAATTCTGTCTGCTATATTTATTTATACTATAATAAAATAAATTTATACTATAATAAAATAAAGTGCTTCTGAATTCATCTTCTCTTTTAATAATTTAATCTTTGTTGAGTAATAACTTAATCCTTGAATAAAATCTTTCTTGTAACAATATCTATAGATATTTCAACCTAACGTTTTCAATTACGAAATCCAATTAGACCTTGCATTAGTTCATGAATCATGACAAGAATTCTATCTCTATATAGAGAAAGAAAAAAAGATATTTTTTTTTTTAGCGCATTCAGTCTTTCGATTTTTTTCGTTCCTATTCTCCTTTCTCAAAAAAAGGGGACCTTAAACAAAGTTAAAGGATTACTTCGTTCTTGATAGTTATTTACTTAATCGGTGAATAGAAGTATACTCTGGATCGGAATCGTGGGAAGTACTCCTTGATCATTTCTACCAATTTAAAGCCCCAATTATAATTCTTTTTATACACAGAATACACTTACATAATCTCTATTACGAATCCTTTGTGTACCTTAGTGTTCCTAGCTATCCACTTATTTTTATCAATCCACTTTTGGGTAATACATATGCTAATAGATAGTAAAAACCTCATAAAGTAGATCTTTTGAACCCGCTTCAAGTCATCATGATTAATCAATCAATCTTGGGGTAAACAGTCTCTAATACTTAATGTTTACTTTTATTAACTCTTGTACATAGGAAATGAGATTCAATCTTTTACTGCAAATTTATAAGCCGTTTCTTTCACTCATATAACTATCTGGTTTCCTTCATCAACCCCCGAATAATGAATAAAAAACGAAAATATATATTCAACTCATGACATTTCCTTCCTAGAAAGAAAAAGTAGGGTCAAATTTATGTCTTAACGAATCACACGTAGAGATATTGATAACACACATAGAGTTAATGGTATTTCATAACTAATTGATTGAGCAGCAGCTCGTAGACCACCTAAAAAAGAATATTTATTATTGGAGCCATATCCTGACATAAGAAGGCCGACAGGAGCTATACTTGAAATAGCAATCCATAAAAAAACACCGATACTGAGATCGGCTAAAACAAGATGATCCCCAAAAGGAATTACTAAATAACTTAATAAAACGGATATTACTGCTATAGACGGTCCAATACTGAATAAACGAGTATCTCCTCTAGATGGAAGAAGATTCTCTTTGAAAAGTAATTTGGTACCATCTGCTAGAGCTTGAAGAATTCCCAAAGGTCCTGCGTATTCAGGACCAATACGTTGTTGTATACCTGCAGATATTTCTCTTTCTAACCAAACAATTACTAGTACACCTATTGTGATTCCTAATACAGGAGTAAAAATAGGGATAAGCATCCATATGATCCCATAGACCTCTTTTAAGGATTCCAATCTAGAAAAAGAATTGATAGCTTGTACTTCTGTTGTATCCATTATCATTTTAACGATCAACTTCTCCCATAATGATATCTATACTACCTAGTATCGTCATAATATCAGCCAATTTCATCCTTTTAACTAACTGAGGAAGAATTTGCAAATTAATAAATCCTGGCGGTCTAATTTTATATCGCCAAGGAAAAACACCCTTATCTCCTATCAGAAAAATTCCCAATTCTCCCTTTGGTGCTTCAACTCTCACATAAAGTTCTTGCTTCGACAATTCAAAAGTCGGAGAAGGTTTTTTACTAATGAATCGATAATCAAAGTCATTCCATACAGTATCTTTTGCTCTATCAAAACGGCGTATTTCTAAATTTTCATAGGGCCCTCCCGGAATTCCTTCTAGCGCCTGTTGAATAATTTTTATGGATTCCGTCATTTCACTGATTCGTACTAAATAACGAGCTAATGAATCCCCCTCTTTTTGCCATTGGACTTCCCAATCAAATTCGTCGTAACACTCATAATGATCAACTTTACGAAGATCCCATTGTATTCCGGAAGCTCGTAGCATAGGTCCCGACAAACCCCAATTTATTGCTTCCTCTCCACCAATAATGCCTACTCCTTCAACTCGTTCTAAAAAAATGGGATTCCGTGTAATAAGCTTTTGATATTCGGCAATTCCTGTTAAAAAGTAATCGCAAAAATCCAAACATTTATCTATCCAGCCATGAGGTAAATCAGCAGCGACTCCTCCAATACGAAAAAAATTGTGCATCATTCGCATACCGGTGGCAGCTTCGAATAGGTCATATATCAATTCTCTTTCTCGAAAAATATAGAAGAAAGGAGTCTGTGCCCCAATATCTGCCATAAAAGGGCCAAGCCATAACAAATGTGAAGCTATACGACTTAACTCCAACATAATGACTCTGATATAACTGGCCCTTTTAGGGACTTGAATATTCCCTAATTGCTCTGGTGCATTTACAGTTATTGCTTCTGTGAACATAGTAGCTAAATAATCCCAACGTGTTACATAAGGCAAATATTGTATAATTGTTCGATTTTCCGCAATTTTTTCCATACCTCTGTGTAAATAACCCAATATTGGTTCACAGTCAATAACATCTTCACCATCTAGAGTAACAATGAGTCGAAGAACACCATGCATTGATGGGTGGTGAGGTCCCATATTGACTATCATGAGGTCTTTTCTTGTAGCTGGTACAGTCATAGGTTTTTCCTGATTCATTCTTCCATGAATTGCTGAAAGCGAAAAGAAGTTCATCAAACTTTAAGCGAATAATTCAAACTAACTCTTCAAATTAACGAGTTTTTCTCTCTCGAATATCCAACTGTCCTATTAATTCTTTATAACGTGCTCTGTTTTTTTTTGACAAATAAGCCAGCAGCCGTTGACGTTTTCCCAGAATTTTCCGCAGACCTCTCTGAGATAAATAGTCTTTTTTGTGTAATTCCAAATGTGAGGTAAGTCTCCGTATCTTGTTGGTGAAACTTACTACTTGAAATTCAACGGATCCGCTATTTTCTTTGTTTTCTTCTTGTTCTTGCAAAATAATTGAAATAAATGAATTTTTTACCATAAAAGAATTTCACACTCCCCTTTTTACAGATAGTTATTTTATTGGATCAGTAATAATAGTAATAATAATGTAAGAAATTTTAATGTAGTATACACAATAATCAAAAATTTTTTATAGATTCCTGTTTTTTTCAATGAACATTAATGAATCCTTTTTTGGAGTTCATTTGTATAGTCATACAAAAAGAGGATACCAAATCGTTTAGTACGAAGATTCTGTTGATTAATTTATAGCTTTAATTTTTACGCCATTTACTTATCCTAGAGGGGGATGTAAGACAGCGCATATGAGCATCGGGTTGTTTGCATATAACATGGATATTTACAGATCACGGACAGAAAAACAAAAATGAAAAATCTGATTGATAGAACAACATAATATATAGAAAACTCAAAAATTTAAATCAGGGGTACATATATATCCTTAACATACTCAAGCGGCTCCCATTATTGGTATCAAACCAATAGCGATTCATACAAGCTAAATCTTCTAATCGATAATTAGGCCAAAAAAATAACTTGAATTTAATTAATTCATTTTTTTTTCGGTCGAAATTTTTACTTTCATCCAAAAATTGACTCCAATTTTTTATCTTGTTCTCCTTGGAAAATGTTTTATTTCTATGCGCACCATTCTGATTCTTTAAATTCAAATTGAAAGAAATTAGAATTCGCAATTCTCTACGACGTCTAGATGATAATAATTTTTTCAGGAACAAGCAAATCATAATTATTTTTGTCTTTATTTAGAGTTTTCCTTTTATGTCTTGGAATGGATTCATCAAAATTATTCTTAGCAACATTTTTGGGGTTTCGGTATCTTTGATTACTTTGGTGCTTACTTTTATGAACCAATGAAATACCTATGATTTGATACATAAAAAACTGTCCGTCATTTTTTACAGATAGACGGGTAGGTTCCATAATTAATATTCCCTTTTTCGTTAATTGTGTAAGATTTAAACGCCTTCTCATTATATCCAGATTCATTTCTTTCCTTTGAATATAGGATATAGTAATTTTTCTTACATTTATGAGGCTAAGCAGGAGACCATATATCTGGATATTATTCATCATTTTTTGATTCAATTGATTCAAACGTCCAGTCCATCTTAATTGAAAAGGAAAATCTCCTTTAAGCAATACTTTTAGTTTTTCGATCGATTCTAAAAAATATTCTTCAATATTGTTTTGATTCTTTAATTCAAAATATTGTTTTGAATTTGATGGTCTAAAATTTAAAAAATATTCATTCGCCTCTTGTTTTCCTTTGATATTTGGATTTTCACTAAAATTTGGATTGATATTCAAATTAAAAAGAAGTAAGTTGCTTGGGATAAACCAAGGTTTCTCTTTATATTTATGATAAAGTATTAAAAACTCTGGAAATAAAAAAACTTTCGGATTCGATATGAGGTGATTTAAGATTAAGAATTTTTCATTCATTCCCATCCAATCAAAAGACACCCCCATCCAATCAAAAAAGACCTTTTTATAATTGATTTCGGAATTTGATTTAATTGGAAGATAAAAAAGACCATTATTATGAGAATTCTCCGTTATTTGGTCCTTATTAGGTTCAACCTGAATATTTGTATTAAATTTCCAACCCAAATATTTTCTATCTGTATTTTTTTCCATATATATAATATCACTTTTTTCTAGATAATTCTTGATAGGAATATTATTGAGTATGTTAAAAAAAGTTTCTTTATTTTTGGTGGAATTTTCTTGCTTCTTTATTGTTTCTAATGATGATCTATAAATATCAGACTTATTCTTAGTTTCAGAATTCATATATTTATATGAGAAAAGATCATATCTATAGTTTTTTTGAAAATTCTCCTCTTTATTTGGTAATAAATATACTTTCCAATTTTGTTTTTTTTTGTAATCCAATAATGGGTCTTTTTCATAGGAATACCTTTTCTTTAAATCATCATTTTGAGACATTTGAGACATATGGCATTGATTTATTTGATTTCGCCATTTTTGTGGGACTAATGTAGACCATGTAATCTGAGATAAATCATATTGATAATGACTTCTTAACCAGTTTTTCCATGGATTCTTTTCATAATTTGAAAGTTTGTTATGTCTTACTTTGGAATCAAATATTCCTTGTGTTCCAAAAAAATCCTTTATTTCATTCTTAAGAAAAAAAGATGGTCCATTATATTGAAGAATAGATCTTAACTTATTGAAGTTAATAACTTGGGTTTGTGATAATTTAAAAAATACATATTTTTGTGACAAGTAAGATAAATCAAAAAAAATATGTGGCTTCTGCTTACTATTTCTAAGATTATCAAAAGCCTTTTTTATAGTCATAGGCGAAATGAAGTCAATTTTATTTTGTTTTTTTTTATTAATTCTTTCTTTATCTTTATTTATTTCATTATTGTCAATGTATTTTTCAAGAATTTTTTTTGTTGATTCCATAAAAAGTTGTAGAGAAATTCTGCGCATATTAATTATACATAAAAAGATATCTACGTATATTTTTTCAATGCAAAATTGAAATATTAATTCAATATTTTTTCTTTTTAATATTTTCCAAATTTTTGGGGGTGATTCTCGATTAGTCTTTTTATTTTTTTTCATTATTTCTATTTGATTTCTGATTGTGTTTCTTCTATCAATTCTATGTTTAATCTCTTCTTTTGCCTGTGAATAATCTCTAGATTTATTTTGACTAAATGATTCATGAATTATCTGAGTGCTGATTATCGAATCCTTTTCTGTTTGAGTTTCACTTGATTCATATATTTCTCTCGGTATAAATAATGGAATTTTCTTTCCTTTTAAAAGTATTTGTTTTAAAAAGAAAAATGCTTTTTCTTGTTGCTTTGTTATTTTTTTTAAAACTCTTTGAACTCTAAAATTAAAATTTCTTATTTCGACTTTGTAGTCTATATCTTTAAAAACGGGTTCAAAAAAGGAAGGTGTTTTTCGAGGAGGACCAAAAGGATATTCTGTTTCCATTCCCAAAACTGTTAAAAAACAAGAATCAAAATCATCTTGTTGCTTTCGATCTCTATCAGAGAGTCGTAGCTTAGATCCGTGCCACGGTTTCAAATGAAAAGGATATAAGATTTTGATCTGAAAACCTTCTATTAACCAATTTTTAGGAAATTCTGTTTTGGAGAATTGAAGACCATTATAGCTGCACTTTAAATAAATTTCTCTATTCCAATCTTGGAAATCCTCATACCATTCCGGAGATTGCCGTAATAAAATACGGCCAATATTCTTAGCTATTATCAATAAGGGTAATTTAATATACCTTCTAAAAATTGATTGTGCTAGTAACAGAATACTTCTTGTTTTTTGTGCATATGGAATGTTTTCCCAGAATTCCATTGCGTCTTCCTGGTTGTTTTTTTTTATTTGGAATTGTTGATCTAAAATTTCAAATTCTGACTTTTTACCCAACCAATCTCTAATATTAAAAAAAAGCTTCATTAGGTCGGATATAGGAAAAGGAAAATCTTCCATTTTTTCCAAAAAAAGAGGGGAATGGGGATTTCCTTGAGACGGTCCCCAAATAACCATTTTACGCCTTTGAATGCGCATAGATCCTTTGATTACGGCTCGACGAAAATCTGGTTCTTCCAAATAACTTATAAAACCCGAATCTCTATTAAATTTTGTATAAAGATTATAAGTCTTGAAATTAGATTTCTTAAAACTTCGGTTGGAACGAGTTAAAAAAGCTATACGTTTAAATTTTCTTGTTCGAAGCTGGTGATCCAGCCCTTGCATTATGCCTTGTTCTTTTCGTCGTTTTTTAAACATTTGTTCCAACTCGTTGATTAATTTGTATGACCATCGAGGTGGTTTTTTACCTATTTCATTTATGTTTATTCCAATAGATTTTTTTTCGCGCTTAGGATTAGTTAGAATTGCGTTCAATGAAAACTTTAACCTATTATTTGAATCAATTTTTACTTGTTTTTTTTCTGATATTTCTATTTTCTGTTCAGATTCTGGAAAAGTAGGATAAGGAAGAAGGATATCGTGAATTTTATTTATTTCAGAAGGTTCTGTGCAATTTTCTATCGAGTTCTCTTTTCTGATTGAAGATGAAAAAATTTTCTTCATTCTTCCACGATACATCCCATTTAAAAAGGGATCATACATTTTAATTAGGGAATTCTTTTTGTTTTTTTTCTCAACATTACACAATCTAGTCTTTGTTTCAAGTATATTTAGAGAAAGAAATACTGTCTCTAAAGCCTCTATTCTGTTTATAAATTCATTATTTAAGTTCTTATTTTTCTCTTTATTGGTATAAAGCCA
>JARVZY010006020.1:0-27660 GCA_030686995.1 Artemisia argyi
CAGAAACTTAACATAAGAATTTCTGCAGGTCCATTCTGACGGCGTCAGAGTTTTACTCTTGACGGCGTCAGGAGTTAAAATGTTGAAATTTTACCGGTTTTGTTTTTCTAACGGAGTCTTATGGTTTTTGTGAATTATTAAGTTTTATAATCTCCAGGAAATCTGCAAACTTCATTCCACAAGCATTATATCTTACTTTGTTTTCTAGGATTTAGTAACTTATATAGGATGCCGCCGATTTTACGCGAGGTTGTCTTGTCTATTGTTGTCGGGATTTACAGGTTATGTATGACAAGAAAATGATTTATATTCTGGAAGGGAAGCTTTGATTGTTCGTTTTCTTGGAGGAAGATTTAACCTGGCCAACCTATAATCCATACCGAGCGAATCAGGGGAGTATTTGATTTCATTCTCTTTACTTTTTCACTTTTACATTCTTTACTTGAACATTGGGGACAATGTTCATCTTAAGTGTAAGGGGAGGGTAAAAAGATGATACCTTACATATGCACTTTCGCTTGAGTTTGTTTTGTTTAATAGTAGATGTGTAATAAAACTATGAGAAATACTTGTTAGTGTAATTTTAGCGCCAAATTTAAAATTTTTTACAACATTTAGGAGTGAAACTTTAGCCATAGCAAGCGTCTCATGGATAGGAGGTTGTATGACTAGCACATAACCGTATATTCAGAAAAATTTTCCACCCAAATATGTGAGGTTCACCTTTAGATTTGATAGGAAAAGCATTTACTATTAGTGCTTATGAGTGTACCGGTAGCATTTAGATTCTAGAACTTGCGTTAGTGATGCATCCCGAGACCGCTAGTGAGACTACATTCGTGTGGTAGGATTTACTACATGATAAGAGGCATTAGGATCACCCTTGTGTTAAACCCGTATTATAATTACTTGACCATTTAAGTCATATTACTTGGCTAGTTAAGTCAACTAATTTTTCCCACACCCTTAGCGTTGTACTCATTTTTAGTACACGATACCCCTAGTACACCCCTCTGAGCCTATCTTTTCGTTTCTAACTTTAAGCATCTTACTTAAAGGAAGAATTTGTTACACCCCACTTAAATGTACACCCAAATAGCCTTAGCCTTCCATGTATGCGCTCATTTTTAGTGCATTATTGTTTTTTGTTAAACCCTAAGTTAACTTTCTAATTGATTACATGGTTGCAAAGTCGAGTCATATCTTTGTACATATTGTTTTGGGACGATTGGGACTCATGGGTAAAGTACTTATTTTATGGAGTAATGGGGAAGAACATAATATTATTACCCCCATACGTACGTTAATCTTAAAAGTGCTCCAAGTGTTTTGATTTTCTTAATTCGAGTCATTAGAATAGTTAAATGTAAAGTATGTAAAGATTCAAGTGTAAGGGGAATTCCCATTCCCTATGATGTATTATTTTGGATGGTAGGGTAAGAGTGTATGCAAAAAAAAAAAAAAAAAAAAAAAAAAAAAAAAAAAAATCGAAAAAATCAAGAAAAAAAAAGAAAAAAAAGAAAAAGAGAAAAAAAACATACGGACTACCATCCGTTTTCATTCTATGTTCATTTTATGTTTTTTGTTATTTTTCATTTATTAGCTTAAGTCGAGTCTAGTCTTGGCTTAGCAACGCCATCTTGTACATGTAATTAACCAAGATTGTTAACTCGCCACCAGTAAAACTTCCTTTATCCAACAAAACCATGTAATTCATATCCCTATACCTAACGTTACAACCCTTTAAAAGACCTCTTTGATAGTTTATCCTAGGTGCTTACGCCATGTGGTGGAGGTTTGATCCTTTCCCAAGCCTATGGTAATCTATTTTGCTATGACAGGTAGTGAGAGATATCTTCCATTTCCATAATGTTATATTACTTTATTACACCTGAGAGATGTGAGTATCTAAACACTATTTCTGAGGTGCTTGTGTATGACCTCCGTGCTTGTCTATTGGTCTTTAGTGGAACGATTATTTGTTGTAATTACTTTTATATTAGTGTTAAATGACCCCTAACTTGTCTTTTGAGTAGAATAAAAGCTCATTTGCTTGAGGACAAGCAAATCTCAAGTGTAAGGGTATATGATGAGGCGAAAAATGATCCGTTTTTAGGGGGTCATTTAAGCCCGAATCCGACTTTATTTGATCAAATATTGCCCTAAATCGTTCCTTTTGTGATTTTAGGTACTTGGAGAGTGAATTCTGGAAAAGAAGCCATTTTGGACGTTTTTGGGGCATAAAAGTGAAGAAAACGGCAAAGTCTCAAATTTCTATGCTGGAACAGTGCATGAAGGCGTCAAGAATTACTCTTGACGGCGTCAAGACCCAAAGAATAAAATACCGTGGTTGCTGACGGCGTCACATAGGCCGTCATAAGTAGATCAAGGCCGTCCGAGGAAGTATTTGGCGGCGAGATGACGGCGTCACACCATTGCTCTTGACGCCGTCACCCAAGTTTTCCTATATATAGTTTTCTAGTTTTTTCATTAAAGGGGAGAAGTTTTGGTGAAACCCTAAAGACGAATTTGGTGGAACTTTTACAGGTTTTTCAAGGGTTCCAAACCCTTGATACCTTGCATTGTAATTGAGATAAGTGTTCTTCTAATTCAATCAATATGTCTATGTGTTGGTTGTCTATATCTTGTTCTTGTCTCAATTCCATTATGCTAGGCTAGATCTCTTTTGTGTTTGCCTAGATATAATGAAACCTAGATGTTGATTATGTGTTGATTACTTGTTTATTCTTGTCTTGGATGAATGATTTTATATGTTAGGCTTAAGAAAACTGGCAGATCTCCAAATGGTAACATGCTTGAACGTCTTAAGAAACATGAACCGAGGCGTACTAGGTCTTTATTGGTTGTATTTAATGCATGAGCCACTGTTTACAATCCCTACAGTTGTGCTGGGTCATGGTGTAGGAGGAGATAAGAGCTCATAGAATTGGGGAGTTATGTATGCCACCCCATGAATGGTATTAAGGAATACAATCCGTCATCCATACAATTATAACAAGTAATTAACATGTAAAAGATATCTAGGGAGTAGTGAAGTCTAAGTAAACACAATTTCTCCAGTTACTGCTCACAACCTTAGTTTAAATTAGTTTAATTTCATTTTTATTATTTTATTTTGATTACATCTTAGTTTTGGGTTAGTTGAATAGCAACTAATTCTGCCCACTCTTTCAAAACCCGAGATTTTAATTGCTTTCTAAAAAATATAAAAAATACAAAAATAATCATCCCTCACCTTTAGAACTAGTAATTAGGTTTTCTGATCCTAGCGACACTATTCCTAAGCTGAACGATCAATCCCCCGGTACTTGTCACTATACTATACTACAACGATCAGGTACACTGCCTGGTGGGGGTTGTAAGCTTCTCGAGATCCCTCGAGAGGTAAAGCAAGGTGCGATTCCCACGCATCAATGGCAAGTCCCAGTCGGGGGCAACAAGAATGGGTGCTTTAGTAAGCTTTTGATTCAAAATTTGAAACGCTTCTAAGCACTCACGTGAGAAGATGAAAGGAGCATCCTTCTCTAAGAGATGGGTCATAGGCCTGAAGATTTTTGAAAAATCTTGTATACATCTTCGATAAAATCCAGCATGACCCAGGAAAATTCTAACACCTTTGACGGTAGTGGGAGGAGGTAGTTTAGCAATTACATCAACTTTTGCTCTGTCTACCTCTATCCCATTCTTTGAAATCTTATGGCCGAGGACAATGCCCTCCTTGACCATAAAATGGCTCTTCTCCCAATTCAGACACAAGTTTGTGTCTTCACAGCGTTTAAGCATGATTTCCAGATTGGTGAGACAAGCTTGAAAAGAATCCTCGATGACTGAGAAGTCATCCATAAACACCTCCATTGTTTTCCCGATGGTATCGGAAAATATAGCCATCATGCACCTTAGGAACGTGCCAGGTGCGTTGCATAAGCCAAATGGCATACGACGGTAGGCAAATGTTCCATATGGGCATGTGAAGGTAGTTTTTTCTTGATCCTGTGGATCAATGGGGATTTGAAAAGATCCCGAGAAACCGTCCAGGAAACAATAGTACTCATTTCCTGCCAGCCTCTCGAGCATCTGGTCCATAAAGGGTAGAGGAAAGTGGTCTTTTCGGGTGGCATCGTTAAGTTTCCTATAGTCGATGCACACATGCCACCCAGTAACCAGACGAGTTGGAATCAACTCGTTTTCCTCATTTGTGACAACAGTTATGCCACCCTTCTTTGGGACGCAGTGGATGGGACTAACCCAAGGACTATCAGAGATCGGGTATATTAATCCAGCATCAAGAAGTTTGAGAACTTCTTGTTTGATTACATCATGCATTTTAGGATTAACTCGTCTCTGATGTTGAACCGCAGGCTTAAAATCATCATCCATAAGAATTTTGTGAGTACAAAATTCAGGATTAATACCCTTTATATCAGATAATTTCCAAGCAATTGCTTGCTTGTGTGATTTTAAGACCTTTATGTGAGCAGTTCTCTCCTCATCATTTAAATCTTTTGCTATAATGGTGGGTAACTTGTTGTTACCCTCCAAATATGCATATTCCAGATGAGGTGGTAAGTCTTTGAGCTCAACTTCAGGAAAATCATCAATTTCTTCAACTTGTTTGATCTCCTCATTATGAAGTTCTAGTGGTAGAATAGGAGGATGGGAGGGATCTTTGTTTAACAATTGCTCAAGTAGCATAATATCCCCCTCTGGGTCAATCTCTTGATGATCAATTTTAGATGGAATTGAATCATTCTTAAGAAGGGCCTCTATTTCCTCGAGGACGAAGTCAGTTCCCTCAAACGGAGTGAGGGAAGGATCAGAATTATGAATTATAGGAGTAGAAGATGGAGTGGAATTACCACTCAGATAATCATCTGAATAACCAAGAACTTCCTGAGAGTACTCCTTACAAGCAACATCAATGACGTCTATTCGGTTAACCGAATTAGAGTCGTAATTTGAGGAGTACCTCAAAGTCTGATCGAGGTTAAAGGTGATTGCCTCTGTACCCACACGCAATGTGATCTCATGTTCAAATACATCTATGAGAGCACGGCCCGTTTTAAGGAATCCTCTTCCAACAATTAGAGGAAACATTTGATCTGCATCAAATTTAACAACGACAAAGTCGGATGGAAAATGAAACTTCCCTACTTTTACAAATACGTCCTCAGCAGTGCCAAGAGGACATGATATTGATCTGTCTGCAAGCTCTAAAGTCATGCAAGTAGGTGTAAGTCCTGGAAGAGATAGTTTCTTCCATACTGAATTTGGCATCAGGTTGATGCTGGCACCAAGATCGGCCAAGGCATAGCAATCAACCATTCCTGGAAATACACAAGGTATTAGAAATTTTCCAGGATCTCCGAGCTTTTCAGGAAGCTTCTTTAAAAGAACTGCAGAGTAGTTCTCATTTAACGGAGTTTTAGCCATTTCAAACAGCTTTTCCTTATTACTCAACAAATGTTTAATCGTTGATGCAAACTTTGGCATCAAAATGATAGCGTCCGCGAAGCTAATGTCAAAATGTAATTCTTGAAATACTTGGAAGAATTTGTCCATTTGATGACTAGCTTTCTCGCGAAGCTTTTGATCACTTAATCGTGATGGGTATGGGATTGAAGATTTAGGGGTGGTTTTTGGATTTTCTACGGGAATCGGTGGAGTTTCAAGCACTACTTTGTTTTTAGTAGCTGAGACCTGAATAACTGGAGGAGGGACGTCGTTGGTACTTCCTTTATCAATAGGAGGTATCGTGTCCGTTGTAACCTCAGCTTCTTTTTCCAATACCTCAGGAGAAGAGAAAGAGGTAGATGGAGTTTTAGGTCCTTTATATGAAGCTCCACTCCTGGTTGTGATCGCTTTTGCATCGCCCCTCGGATTCGTAATCGTGGTGCTAGGTAATTTACTTGAGCCCGAGGGTCTTTCATTTAAAGATTTCTTGATGTCAGAAATCTGGGTGATCAGCAACCGGTTGGTTTCTTCCTGGGTTTTCATGAATTGCTTTAACAATTCATCAGAGGAAGTAGGGTTTGGAACAACATCTTGTGTTTGGATAGGAGGGGTTTGCCCTCGATTGTTCTGGTTAAACCCTTGATTCTGGAATTGCCCTTGATTTGGGTTTCCATGAAAGTAGCCAGGATTAAAGTTACCCTGTCCCTGATTTGTATTCTCCTGATTTTGAAAATTTTGGGGATGACCTTGATTAAAGTTACCTTAGTTAGAAAAACCTTGGTTACTTCTATTCTGGTTCTGGGGACGGTTTTGTATGTTCTGGTTAAAACTAGGTGGTACAGGGTAAGTGTTCGGACGCCATGGTGGTTCAGCAGGAGGACGGTATTGATTGCCTCCTTGATTGGAACTACCGGCAATCGCGTTTGTTTCAAACGTGTTACTGTCGGTGGCAGTACAATTATAATATGCGTGAGGACCACCGCAAGTAACACAGACATCCACTTTCTTCACTTCAGCATGTGAAGGATTCTATGGGAAGGAGACTTTCTTTTGGTTGGAGAGAACCAAAGCTTGTATAGCATCCGTGAGTTTATCAATCTTAGCATCGGTGTTAGACTGATTCACGGTAGAGGAAGAAGGATCGACCTGTTTATTTCGTATGGTTCGAACCTTGGACTTATTTTCAATTATAGCTAAAGCTTCCTTTACAGTACGACTCAAAAAATTTACTCCAGCTGAGGCATTGAGAGAGTCTTGGTCTGCTTGGCTCACTCCGTTATAAAACGTGTCGAGTTGCATTAACTCAAAAAATCCGTGGTGAGGACATTTGCTAAGCAACTCTTTGAATCTATCCCACGCTTCACTGAATGATTTACCAAGTCTTTGTGAAAACTTGGTGATTTCATTTCTAAGATAGGCAGTTTTGGATGGGGGATAGAATTCATTCACAAATTTCTTAAGTAAATCTTCCCATGTTTCTATGGAACGAGGGGGTTGTTTTTCTAGCCAGACTATGGCTGCCCCCTCGAGGGAAAATGGAAACAGAAGTAGTTTGATAGCCTCTTGGGGGACATTCTTATACTTGATGGTAGATGTAACCTTGTTAAACCATCGTATATACGAATGAGGATCATCCCTTTCGAAACCGTAGAACTGACTAGAAGTTACCAGATTAAGTAATCCGGTTTTCAATTCAAAATTGTCAGATACTATGGCGGGTACAACAATAGCATCTCCATAACCCTCAATGGGTGCCTGGAGAAGCTCGGACATTGGGCGATCTTCTGCCATAATGACTGAAGGTTCAGGTTCAGTCTGAATTTCATTTTCAATTTTCGGGGCAGAATGTCTTTGGGTACGTCTTTGAGGAATGGTGACAAGCTCGCGATGAGGACTTGCAGACCTAGAATAACGCGTGCGCATGCACTGAGACAACTCTAAGAAGCCTTAGAGTGATGGAAAATAAAGAAAAATAAAAATCTTTTTGGTTTTTATAAAATATGAACAGAGATGGTAAATTTACAGTGAATGTGTATTCAGAACCACATATGCTTCCAAATTCGTAGTACGCAACACACATCCCCGGCAACGGCCCCAAAATTTGATTAGTGCTAAACAGTCAGATAATATTGACCAAGATAAATGGTCAACTAGTCAAAAACAGCTTAGACTAATGCTCCGCGGAGTACAATGTATCCTCTGGTCGTTTATCCCAACGAGGTGTGAAATCTGAAATAAAACGGAATTTGGGATCGGGTGATTATGAACGGGAAAATGTGAGAATGTTTTATACTACTGATTTTTACAATGAAATAGTTTAAACAATATACTTAAACAGTTACGTGAACTAAAAACGTTTGCTTCTGGACTAGCCAAATCTTGATGCATTTATTATCATCTTGGTGAGTTGATTACCAATTATGGTTTTTCTACTGCCTTTACCACAAGCCATAACCTTGTGGGCTAGCCAACTCTTCACTTTTAAGCATATGGTGAGTTGAATACCATACAATTTTTGGCAAATTGTCAGCCATAAACAGATTTGAGATATCTTTACCAAGAGCCGTTTGCTCTCGGATTAGCCAGTCCTTATGTGGATTAGACATGGTGGACTGATAACCATTTGTTGTGTTAATGCCAAGTACTTCAATTAAGTGAAAATTTTGAAATTTTTTTTAAAACTTTTGGCAAAAACAGGGGTACTAGAAGTATAATGTGATCAAATTCGCTAGAATTTCCCCCTACACTTAGAACTGAATATTGTCCTCAATATTTAAAGTCCCGGCTATTATGCCGACTCTTTGAACATAAAAAGACAACATTACTAGCTAAATGTGAGAACAACATTTATTTTATTTTTTATTTTTCATTTTTTTTATTTTATTTACAGCAGATGAAACTCCCCTACACTTGGGTGGTAGAACAGAGAAAGAAGGCATAGACATGGGTGAGAACCCATGTGATGCTAATGTTTTTGTTTACCGAGTCACTAGCTTTACTCGACCCTGTATTCATTGGTCTGTGGGGAATGTTTGGAGATCTGGGACAACCACTTGTGGTATGTCCCCTCCAAAGTAGTATTTCAAACGATGTCCATTTACTTTAAAATTGGGACCGTCGGGTTGCAATAACTCAACAGTTCCATATGGGTATACTTTTGCTACAGTAAATGGGCCAGACCAACGGGTTTTTAGCTTACCCGAGAAATTTTTCAATCTTGAATTGAAAAGAAGAACTCTGTCACCAACGTTGAAAACGCGGTTCTTTATTTTAGAGTCATGTATCTTCTTTGTCTTTTCTTTATAGATTAAAGAATTTTTGTAAGCTTGATCACGTAGTTCATTTAGCTCGTTTAGCTGAACCTTTAGGTGATCACCCGCTGTCTGGATGTCAAAGTTTGCATGTTTCAAAGCCCAGTAGGCTTTGTGCTCTAATTCGATCGGAAGATGACATGTCTTTCCGTACACCAACTTGTATGGAGTACACCCAATGGGTGTTTTATAAGCTGTACAAAAAGCTCAGAGTGCGTCGTCCAGTTTGTCTGACCAAGAGGCACGATTTTCACTTACCATCCTCTCCAGAATTCTCTTTATGCCCCGATTTGAGACCTCCACCTGCCCACTAGTTTGGGGGTGATATGCAGTAGAAAGACGGTGAGTTACACCGTATTTTAGCATCACTCTTGCAAATTGATCATTGTAGAAGTGTGTACCACGATCACTGATAATGGCACGAGGAGTCCTGAATCGAGCAAAGAGAGACTTCAGAAATTTTACAACAACTCAAGCATCATTAGTGGGTAAAGCTTTCGCCTCAACCCATTTAGACAGATAGTCGACAGCCATGAGTATATATTTGTTCCCTCTTGAAGACGGGAACGGGCCCATGAAGTCAATGCCCCAGATATCAAATATTTCACAGACTTGGATGATGTTTTGAGGCATTTCATCCTTCTTAGAAACATTCCCATGATGTTGACAAGCATCACAGGTTTTGACAAGATCTTGGGCATCTTTATAAATGGTGGGCCAGTAAAAGCCATAATCAAACACCTTCTTAGCGGTGTAGTTTGAGCTGTGATGTCCCCCAGTGGGTCCATCATGACAGGCTTTGAGGATTTCCATGGCTTCAGTACCATGGACACACCGTCGGATGACTTGATCCGCGCATATCTTAAAGAGGTAGGGGTCGTCCCAGAAATAGTGTTTGACATCTTTAAAGAATTTTTTTTCTGCTGGGATGACATCCCTTTCACTACAAAATTACCCGCATGGTACTTTGCAAAATCTGCAAACCATGGCGTAGAGGTATCATCCCGACTAGGGATTAAATTTAGTGTCTCCAGAGAAAAGGTTTCATTAATTTCCTTTCTCTCGAGATCATCCTGATGAGGATTCTCTAAACGGGATAAGTGATCAGCCACAAGGTTTTCTGCTCCTTTCTTATCACGTATGATAATGTCAAACTCTTGAAGGAGCAGAACCCAACGGAGAAACCTCGGCTTAGCGTCCTATTTAGCAAACTGGTATTTCAAGGCCGAGTGGTCCGTATACACCACACATTTTGTTAGGATCAAGTAAGGCCTAAATTTCTCAAAGGCGCATACCACAGCTAATAGTTCTTTTTCTGTGGTGGTATAGCGTGTTTGAGCTTCTGTCATGGTCTTACTAGCGTAGTGTATCGGCTGAAAGTGTTTATTTATACGTTGCCCCAAGACTGCACCAATTGCAAAGCCACTTGCATCACATATTAATTCGAATGGCAAGTCCCAATCGGGGGCAACAAGAATGGGTGCTTCAGTAAGCTTTTGTTTCAAAATTTGAAACGCTTCTAAGCACTCATGTGAGAAGATGAAAGGAGCATCCTTCTCTAAGAGATGGGTCATAGGCCTGAAGATTTTTGAAAAATCTTGTATAAATCTTCGATAAAATCCAGCATGACCCAGGAAAATTCTAACACCTTTGACGGTAGTGGGAGGAGGTAGTTTAGCAATTACATCAACTTTTGCTCTGTCTACCTCTATCCCATTCTTTGAAATCTTATGGCCGAGGACAATGCCCTCCTTGACCATAAAATGGCTCTTCTCCCAATTCAGACACAAGTTTGTGTCTTCACAGCGTTTAAGCATGATTTCCAGATTGGTGAGACAAGCTTGAAAAGAATCCTCGATGACTGAGAAGTCATCCATAAACACCTCCATTGTTTTCCCGATGGTATCGGAAAATATAGCCATCATGCACCTTAGGAATGTGCCAGGTGCGTTGCATAAGCCAAATGGCATACGACGGTAGGCAAATGTTCCATATGGGCATGTGAAGGTAGTTTTTTCTGGATCCTGTGGATCAATGGGGATTTGAAAATATCCCGAGAAACCGTCCATGAAACAATAGTACTCATTTCCTGCCAGCCTCTCGAGCATCTGGTCCATAAAGGGTAGAGGAAAGTGGTCTTTTCGGGTGGCATCGTTAAGTTTCCTATAGTCGATGCACACACCCCACCCAGTAACCAGACGAGTTGGAATCAACTCGTTTTCCTCATTTGTGACAACAGTTGTGCCACCCTTCTTTGGGACGCAGTGGATGGGACTAACCCAAGGACTATCAGAGATCGGGTATATTAATCCAGCATCAAGAAGTTTGAGAACTTCTTGTATGATTACATCATGTATTTTAGGATTAACTCGTCTCTGTTGTTGAACTGCAGGCTTAAAATCATCTTCCATAAGAATTTTGTGAGTACAAAATTCAGGGTTAATACCCTTTATATCAGATAATTTCCAAGCAATTGCTTGCTTGTGTGATTTTAAGACCTTTATAAGAGCAGTTCTCTCCTCATCATTTAAATCTTTTGCTATAATGGTGGGTAACTTGTTGTTACCCTCCAAATATGCATATTCCAGATGAGGTGGTAAGTCTTTGAGCTCAACTTTAGGAAAATCATCAGTTTCTTCAACTTGTTTGATCTCCTCATTATGAAGTTCTAGTGGTAGAATAGGAGGATGGGAGGGATCTTTGTTTAACAATTGCTCAAGTAGCATAATATCCCCCTCCGGGACAATCTCTTGATGATCAATTTTAGATGGAATTAAATCATTCTTAAGAAGGGCCTCTATTTCCTCGAGGACGAAGTCAGTTCCCTTAAACGGAGTGAGGGAAGGATCAGAATTATGAATTATAGGAGTAGAAGATGGAGTGGAATTACCACTCAGATAATCATCTGAATAACCAAGAACTTCCTGAGAGTACTCCTTACAAGCAACATCAATGACGTCTATTCGGTTAACCGAATTAGAGTCGTAATTTGAGGAGTACCTCAAAGTCTGATCGAGGTTAAAGGTGATTACCTCTGTACCCACACGCAATGTGATCTCATGTTCAAAGACATCTATGAGAGCACGGCCCGTTTTAAGGAATCCTCTTCCAACAATTAGAGGAACCATTTGATCTGCTGATTCGCGGATTTCTAGTTGAAAAACCAAGAACAGAGACCAAGAACAATCTTATTAGCTTACCACTAAGCTTCTAAACCCAAGGCAATCCAATATCAACCTTGCTCCAAGCTTGATTTATCACTGACTGATTTTTGTATTTTTCCTTGATTTCTTTTTGTGTTTTTTTAATTTATTTATGTATTACAACTGGTTTAAGGTTTCTAAAAAGCCTTAGAGCTTTTGTCAGGAGCCTAAGTGATTAATGAAGGTCCTCTAAACAGCTATAACAGACAAGTAATGAAAATGACAAATTAAGTAATTGACACGAATTTAAAGATTAAGGAAACTACAACTGTAAATAGTATGTAATAGAACTTTGTCAAGGTTTTATTACAATACTGAAAGCTTTTAAAAGACAATGTAATTAAAGATAAGCAGTAAACAACATTTAAGTAAATTGGATCATAAAAGTAAATCTATGATATCTCTTTCTCTTCTGCTTCTTTTCTTGATATAGATGACCCAAAAGCATCCCACTAGCTTCCTACCACTTTCCCACTTCTTTCCTGACCCTTGGATTGGTCAATTTGATCTTGGCCGTTTAAACCAAATTTGGCGCCAAAGCTTGTACACGTGGCTAGGGACAGCTTTACAATAATTAAAGTACCTTGGTTGTATGTGGAAGAGTAAGGACCAAGTTTGGGAGATTTTTTTAGCAAGTTGGGGTACTATGGAAGAAAACAGGGGAAAGGTAAGGTTTTGGAGGGAAATTTGGGTGTGAAGTGCATTAAATGGGGATGTGGGGTGTACAGAGGTGGTGGGAGTAGGTTTAGTGAGGTGGAGGTGATGAGGTGGGGGTGCAAGGTGGCAAGAATACCACCTGGTTTCAGGTTTGGGGGTTTGTGAGGACGATGAACAGTAACTGGCGGGGTGGAGTGGTATTTGACTTTGTTTGACCCGGTTTTAATAGTTTAGGGAGTTGGGCTGGGGTTTGGTTGGGCCTAGGTGTTGGATTGGGTTTATTATTTAGTTTGGATTGGATATGGTTTTTGGTGGGTTATAATAACAATAAGGGGTCCGGTTGGTTTAAAACTACACAAGGACCAAAAATGTAATTCGTTCAAAGTTAAAGGACCTAATGTGTAAATTTTAAAAAGTTGTTATAGGGACCACTTATGTTATACTTGAATACCCCAAGGACTATAGATGACATTTTCCACATTTCAAACCTCCAGGGACCTTTTCTGTAATTTCTCAAACTCCAGGGACCTTTATTGTAATTTTATGATTCTTGAAGGGCTTAACCTGTAAATATTAAACAGTTAACACAAAGGACCAGTTATGTCATTTTAGAATAGTATAAGGTTTATTTTGAATATTTTCTTATTTTTAAACCTTAGGGACTAATTTTGACACTTTTCCAAAGTTGAGGGACCATAGTTGTAAATTTGTGATTTTTAACTTCAAAGGATTTTTCCTAACAACTTATGAATCCCAAGGACGATTTATGATATTTTTACAACTTTTGATTTACTAGGGACTAGTTTTGCCAATTTGTCAAAGTTCAGGGACTGAAACTGTAAATTATGTAAACTTTGTTATTTTTCATCAGTTTTCATCCCTTTTGCACTAGTAACACTTAAAAACACAATTTCATGATATTTCATGTATTTTAAAGTATATCTGTATGTTTTCAGATGTTTTGTAGCTTAAATGTGACAGAAATGATGAGTATTTAGACACTCATCAATCCCCCACACTAAACTATTGCTAGTCCCTAGCAATATTTTATGAAGTTTTAATGGATTTTATCTCTTTACCAAAAGCCATCACTTCTGGAGTAGCCAGGTGTAAGAACTGTGGCACACCTGATAACCGTGTGATTTTGAGCAAACCACCAGCTATCAACGGATTTGATTAGTCTTTACCAAAAGCCGTTTGCTTCTGGACTAGCCAACTCTTGATGGAATAGTCAACATCTTGGTGAGCTGATTACCAATTATGGTTTTTCTACTGCCTTTACCACAAGCCATAATCTTGCGGGCTAGCCAACTCATTAGCTTTTGAGGATAATGGGGAGTTGAGGAACCATACAATTTTGGGCAAATTGCAAGCCGTAAACGGATTTGAGATATCTTTACCAAGAGCCGTTTGCTCCTGGATTAGCCAATCCTGTTGTGGGTTAGACATGGAGGATTGATACCATTTATTTCGTTCTAAGTGAGAAAAAATTTTAAAATTTTTGGCTAAATTGGGGTTCCTGATGGAACATGTGTTTGAATTCGTGAGAATCCCCCCCACACTTAGAACTGAATATTGCCCTCAATATTCAAAGCACCGGGTGTTAAACCGAACTTAGAACGTAAAAGGGAAAATACTCTTAGCCTTTATTTAAAGTGTATATACATACAAATATTTTTTAAGATAAACTTCTTAAATAGAAGCTATCACTATATGTACATTTTTTTTTTTTTTTTTTTTTTTTTTTTTTTTTTTTTTAAATATTTACATATATACAACATGTGAGGCATCTCCCCCACACTTAGGTGTTACACACGGGTGACAAGCCCATGTTTTTGCTAATGTTTTTGATTCCCGAGTCACTAGCCGGACTCGACCCCTAATTAGATTCTTTCCTCCCGAACTGTCAGGTTTACCACGCAAGCTAACCGCTTGTGAACGGTTAACTGTAATAAAGAGCTCCTGAACAGACCGGGAGAAAAAACAATTTAAAAATCCTTGGGGAAGTAAGTGGATGAGACCATCTCCATCGTACTTTCATAAAATGTTTGTATAAACATTGAAGTACATGAAAGTTCCACACCAAGAGAGATATATCTGGTATTTAAACCAATGTTATATGGAAAATCCCAGGGTCAAAAGTAACATCCTCACTCTCGATTGAGTGAAGGGAAGGAGAAATCACCGGGTAGGTGAAGGGTAGAAGAGAGATCAAAACAGCAGTAATAACAAGAACTTCCTCCTCAAGAAGTTGAAATTTAATTGAAGGAGGCAAGGTCTTATGCTTGATCTCAGGAATTTTATCAGTTTCTTCAACTGATTTGGATTCTTCTTTATGAAGTGGTTTGGGTGGGAGGGTGGGATAATTTTCTGGGTATAAAAGTTGTTCAAGAAGAAGACTGACATCTTCCTCTTGATCACTCTCGGTATCATCAATACCAGGCATAAATGTGTCTAAATCGAGATAAACATCGATTTCATCCAGAATAGAATCAGTACTCTCATTATGAAGTTCTTCTAGAAGAGGAGGGGGAATTGGAACATCGTACATTAATTCCTCAAGGAGAAGAATATCTCCCTCCTCATCACTCTCAGTACCATCATCATCCCAAATGGGACGACTTTCCTCAACCCGAGTGAGATAAGTTGAAGAGTCAAGCGGAGGAGGGGGAATTGGATCATTATTTAACAATTCTTCAAAGAGAAGAATATCTCCCTCCTGATCACTCTCAGTCTCATCTTCATCCCAAATGGGACTACTTTCCTCATCCAGAGTGAGAGAAGTTGAAGATTCGGCTAAGATAGTAGTAGAAGATGGAATGGGATTACCACTCACAGAATTATGAAGATAATCAAGATTTTCTTGAGAATACTCCTTTGAAGAAAAATCAATGACATCGATTCTGTTAACCGATTCAGAGTTAAAGTTTGAGGAGTACCTAGAATTTTGATCTTGATCAAAGGTAACAGCTTCCTTACCAACACGTAAGGTGATCTCATGCTCCAGAACATCAATAAGAGCATGACCGGTTCTAAGGAATCCTCTACCAAGAATGAGAGGAACCTTTTGATCGGCATCAAAGTCAACGACCACAAAGTCTGCTGGAAAATGGAACCTCCCTACTTTCACAAATACGTCCTCAGCGATGCCGAGGGGCATAGATATGGTACGATCTGCAAGCTCGAGAGTCATGCAGGTAGGGGAGAGTTCAGGAAGAGAAAGTTTCTTCCACACTGAATAAGGCATTAGATTGATGCTAGCACCGAGATCGGCCAAGGCATAGCATTCAATCATTCCTGGGAATACACAAGGTATTAGGAATTTCCCAGGATCTCCAAGCTTTACCGGAAGCTTTTTTAAGATAACTGCCGAGCAGTTTTCGCTTACTGGAGTTTTTGCCATCTCAAACAACTTTTCCTTGTTGTTTAGCAGTTGTTTGATTGTCGCTGCAAACTTAGGCATTAGAATGAGGGAATCCGCGAAACTAATGTCAAAATGTAATTCTTTAAAGATTTGAAAGAATTTATCTATTTGTTGACTATTCTTTTCACGGGTCCTATCCTCATTCATACGTGATGGGTACGGAAGAGAAGGTTTGGATTTAGGGATGGTATCCTCAGGAGTTTCTATAGATTCAAAGACAACTCTTGATTTGGATTTCTTTTTAGGGAGGACCGGAGGAGAGACTTGTGCTGTACTTTGTGAACTTGGAATTTGCACTTTGTCTGTTGTATCCTCCGCCTCTTTTTCCACATCATATAATGGAGGAGGGATAGGCACTGAGGGTCCATCATAAGCAGCACCACTACGAGTGGTGATAGCTTTGATGACATTGGAATCCTCCTCCTCATCATCACTGTCGTCTAATACACTCCTACGGGCAGAATTAAGCATATGAGAATAAGTCACAGCTGCCCTTTGGTCATAAAGATTGCCTGACAAACTTTTAACCGTGAATCGTGAAAGAGTAGGATCTATTCTTGACGATGTAGGAGTGACAGGAGGTGTAGATTTTGGGACAACCGTGGTTTGGACGTAATGACCACTTCCATTATTAGAAGGAAGTACCGGGTCCTTTGTCACCTTGGTTTCTCGTTTTCTTTCCTTCACCGGAGAAGGAATAGAAATTGATGGTCCATCATTAGCTTTACCACTATGAGTGGTAATAGCTTTAAGTTCACCCTTTGGATTTGGAACAGTGTTACCTGGGAGAGTTCCCGAGGTAGATGGTGGATTTAGTTGTTTTACTAAACCAGCAAACATGTCCTTAATATCGTTTCTCAGCTCATTGTTGTTCTTAGCAATTGAAGAATTAAATTCATTCTTCAAATTGGAGATTTGGTTTTGCATTGCCCTCATGTTAACATCATTAACCTTGATGTGGTTAGCGAGCTCATTGGAGGGAGATTCTTGATAAGGAACCATTTGATGAGCAGGAGCTGAATACCCTTGATTAGAATTCCCCTTGTGGGGTGGGTATTGAAAAGGAACCATTTGATTGCTCGGGGCATTATATTGATTCTGTGTGTTTTGCCCTCGTTGCTGGTTAGGAATGAACCTATTAGCATTGTTTGGTTGGTATAATCCAGGCTGTCCTCCCTGATTGTTAGCACGGTAGTTTGTATCCACTTGAGGACGGAATGGAATTCCTCCTTGATTAGAACTGCCTGCTATAGCATTGACTTCAATTGCATTGCCAGCGGTGTGGGTACAATTGTAGTATGGATGAGGACCTCCACAAGTAACACAAACTTCTACTTTTTTAACTTCAGCAGTGTGAGAAGTTTGCGGAGCGGACTCTTTCTTGGAAACCAAAGCTTGAATAGCCTTCGTGAGTTCAGCAATCTGAGAATCAGTGCTAGAAGTCACGGGAGATGATGTAGAAGGACCAGCACTAGCATGAGAATTATAAGTTCTATCTCTCGTAGTACGGACCTTAGACATGTTTTCAATGAGAGCAATGGCTTCCTTTGTGGATTTGCTCAGAAAATTACCTCCAGCTGAGGCGTTTAGAGAATTTTGATCAGATGGGTTTAACCCATTGTAAAAAGTGTCCATTTGCATTAATTCGGTGAAACCGTGATGTGGACATCTGCGAAGCGATTCTTTGAAACGATCCCATGCCTCTCCAAATGGTTCATCAAACCTTTGAGAGAACTTCATGATCTCGTTCTTAAGATATGTGGTTTTGGAAGGAGGAAAGAATTCATTAATGAATTTATGAACCAAATCTCCCCATGTTTCAATCGATTTAGGAGGCTGTTTATCAAGCCAAATCCTGGCATTGCCTTCGATGGAAAATGGGAAGAGAAGAAGTTTGATTGATTCCTCAGGGACATTTTTACATTTGATGGTACCAATGATTTGGTTAAACCATCTAATGTGATCATGAGGATTGTCCCTATCAAAACCATAGAATTGCTTCTGGGTTGCCAGATTAATCAACCCAGTTTTGAGCTCAAAATTCTCAGCCACGATGGCTGGAACAACAATAGCATCTCCGTAACCCTCAGTGGGTGCTTGGAGAAGCTCATTCATCGGACGGTCTTCTGTCATTATGACAGGGGGTTTAGGATCAGTACGTATCTCGGGTACGACTGATTGAGTAGAACGTCTACGATTTCTTCGAGGTATGGCTACAAGCTCACGAAGAGGACTTGATGACCTTGAAGAACGAGTGCGCATGCACTAAGACGCGTCTAAGGATCCTTGAAGAAAAGGAAACTCAGATAAGGGTGAGAAGAGTATTTTTAGGTTTTTATTTTATGTTATATAGATATAGAAAGAAAAAGAAAATATTTTTGGTGTTTTATATGTTTATGGAAGATGAAAATACGATATTATATAAGATATATATACTATGGATAGGTATTCAACAAATCTGATACTTCAGAATCGTTCAACGCAGCGCATTCCCCGGCAGCGGCGCCAAATTTTGATTCGCGGATTTCTAGTTGAAAAACCAAGAACAGAGACCAAGAACAATCTTATTAGCTTACCACTAAGCTTCTAAACCCAAGGCAATCCAATATCAACCTTGCTCCAAGCTTGATTTATCACTGACTGATTTTTGTATTTTTCCTTGATTTCTTTTTGTGTTTTTTTTTTTTTTTTATTTATGTATTACAACTGGTTTAAGGTTTCTAAAAAGCCTTAGAGCTTTTGTCAGGAGCCTAAGTGATTAATGAAGGTCCTCTAAACAGCTATAACAGACAAGTAATGAAAATGACAAATTAAGTAATTGACACGAATTTAAAGATTAAGGAAACTACAACTGTAAATAGTATGTAATAGAACTTTGTCAAGGTTTTATTACAATACTGAAAGCTTTTAAAAGACAATGTAATTAAAGATAAGCAGTAAACAACATTTAAGTAAATTGGATCATAAAAGTAAATCTATGATATCTCTTTCTCTTCTGCTTCTTTTCTTGATATAGATGACCCAAAAGCATCCCACTAGCTTCCTACCACTTTCCCACTTCTTTCCTGACCCTTGGATTGGTCAATTTGATCTTGGCCGTTTAAACCAAATTTGGCGCCAAAGCTTGTACACGTGGCTAGGGACAGCTTTACAATAATTAAAGTACCTTGGTTGTATGTGGAAGAGTAAGGACCAAGTTTGGGAGATTTTTTTAGCAAGTTGGGGTACTATGGAAGAAAACAGGGGAAAGGTAAGGTTTTGGAGGGAAATTTGGGTGTGAAGTGCATTAAATGGGGATGTGGGGTGTACAGAGGTGGTGGGAGTAGGTTTAGTGAGGTGGAGGTGATGAGGTGGGGGTGCAAGGTGGCAAGAATACCACCTGGTTTCAGGTTTGGGGGTTTGTGAGGACGATGAACAGTAACTGGCGGGGTGGAGTGGTATTTGACTTTGTTTGACCCGGTTTTAATAGTTTAGGGAGTTGGGCTGGGGTTTGGTTGGGCCTAGGTGTTGGATTGGGTTTATTATTTAGTTTGGATTGGATATGGTTTTTGGTGGGTTATAATAACAATAAGGGGTCCGGTTGGTTTAAAACTACACAAGGACCAAAAATGTAATTCGTTCAAAGTTAAAGGACCTAATGTGTAAATTTTAAAAAGTTGTTATAGGGACCACTTATGTTATACTTGAATACCCCAAGGACTATAGATGACATTTTCCACATTTCAAACCTCCAGGGACCTTTTCTGTAATTTCTCAAACTCCAGGGACCTTTATTGTAATTTTATGATTCTTGAAGGGCTTAACCTGTAAATATTAAACAGTTAACACAAAGGACCAGTTATGTCATTTTAGAATAGTATAAGGTTTATTTTGAATATTTTCTTATTTTTAAACCTTAGGGACTAATTTTGACACTTTTCCAAAGTTGAGGGACCATAGTTGTAAATTTGTGATTTTTAACTTCAAAGGATTTTTCCTAACAACTTATGAATCCCAAGGACCATTTATGATATTTTTACAAGTTTTGATTTACCAGGGACTAGTTTTGCCAATTTGTCAAAGTTCAGGGACTGAAACTGTAAATTATGTAAACTTTGTTATTTTTCATCAGTTTTCATCCCTTTTGCACTAGTAACACTTAAAAACACAATTTCATGATATTTCATGTATTTTAAAGTATATCTGTATGTTTTCAGATGTTTTGTAGCTTAAATGTGACAGAAATGATGAGTATTTAGACACTCATCATCTGCATCAAATTCAACAACGACAAAGTCGGCTGGAAAATGAAACTTCCCTAATTTTACAAATACGTCCTCAGCAGTGCCAACAGGACGTGATATTGATCTGTCTGCAAGCTCTAAAGTCATGCAAGTAGGTGTAAGTCCTGGAAGAGATAGTTTCTTCCATACTGAATGTGGCATCAGGTTGATGCTGGCACCAAGATCGGCCAAGGCATAGCAATCAACCATTCCTGGAAATACACAAGGTATTAGAAATTTTCCAGGATCTCCGAGCTTCTCAGGAAGCTTCTTTAAAAGAACTGCAGAGTAGTTCTCATTTAACAGAGTTTTAGCCATTTCAAACAGCTTTTCCTTATTACTCAACAAATGTTTAATCGTTGATGCAAACTTGGGCATCAAAATGATAGCGTCCGCGAAGCTAATGTCAAAATGTAATTCTTGAAATATTTGGAAGAATTTGTCCATTTGATGACTAGCTTTCTCGCGAAGCTTTTGATCACTTAATCGTGATGGGTATGGGATTGAAGATTTAGGGGTGGTTTTTGGATTTTCTATGGGAATCGGTGGAGTTTCAAGCACTACTTTGTTTTTAGTAGCTGAGACCTGAATAACTGGAGGAGGGACGTCGTCGGTACTTCCTTTATCAATAGGAGGTATCGTGTTCGTTGTAACCTCAGCTTCTTTTTCCAATACCTCAGGAGAAGAGAAAGAGGTAGATGGAGTTTTAGGTCCTTTATATGAAGCTCCACTCCTGGTTGTGATCGCTTTTGCATTGCCCCTCGGATTCGAAATCGTGGTGCTAGGTAATTTACTTGAGCCCGAGGGTCTTTCATTTACAGATTTCTTGATGTCAGAAATCTGGGTGATCAGCAACCGGTTGGTTTCTTCCTGGGTTTTCATGAATTGCTTTAACAATTCATCAGAGGAAGTAGGGTTTGGAACAACAGCTTGTGTTTGGATAGGAGGGGTTTGCCCTCGATTGTTCTGGTTAAACCCTTGATTTTGGAATTGCCCCTGATTTGGGTTTCCATGAAAGTAGCCAGGATTAAAGTTACCCTGTCCCTGATTTCTATTCTCCTGATTTTGAAAATTTTGGGGATGACCTTGATTAAAGTTACCTTAGTTAGAAAAACCTTGGTTACTTCTATTCTGGTTCTGGGGACGGTTTTGTATGTTCTGGTTAAAACTAGGTTGTACAGGGTAAGTGTTCGGACGCCATGGTGGTTCAGCAGGAGGACGGTATTGATTGCCTCCTTGATTGGAACTACCGGCAATTGCGTTTGTTTCAAACGTGTTACTGTCAGTGGCAGTACAATTATAATATGCGTGAGGACGACTGCAAGTAACACAGACATCCACTTTCTTCACTTCAGCATGTGAAGGATTCTATGGGAAGGAGACTTTCTTTTGGTTGGAGAGAACCAAAGCTTGTATAGCATCCGTGAGTTTATCAATCTTAGCATCGGTGTTAGACTGATTCACGGTAGAAGAAGAAGGATCAACCTGTTTATTTCGTATGGTTCGAACCTTGGACTTATTTTCAATTATAGCTAAAGCTTCCTTCACAGTACGACTCAAAAAATTTACTCCAGCTGAGGCATTGAGAGAGTCTTGGTCTGCTTGGCTCACTCCGTTATAAAACGTGTCGAGTTGCATTATCTCAAAAAATCCGTGGTGAGGACATTTGCTAAGCAACTCTTTGAATCTATCCCACGCTTCACTGAATGATTCACCAGGTCTTTGTGAAAACTTGGTGATTTCATTTCTAAGATAAGCAGTTTTGGATGGGGGATAGAATTCATTCACAAATTTCTTAAGTAAATCTTCCCATGTTTCTATGGAACGAGGGGGTTGTTTTTCTAGCCAGACTCTGGCTGCCCCCTCGAGGGAAAATGGAAACAGAAGTAGTTTGATAGCCTCTTGCGGGACATTCTTATACTTGATGGTAGATGTAATCTTGTTAAACCATCGTATATGCGAATGAGGATCGTCCCTTTCGAAACCGTAGAACTGACTAGAAGTTACCAGATTAAGTAATTCGGTTTTCAATTCAAAATTGTCAGATACTATGGCGGGTACAACAATAGCGTCTCCATAACCCTCAATGGGTGCCTGGAGAAGCTCGGACATTGGGCGATCTTCTGCCATAATGACTGAAGGTTCAGGTTCAGTCTGAATTTCATTTTCAATTTTCGGGGCAGAATGTCTTTGGGTACGTCTTCGAGGAATGGTGACAAGCTCGCGATGAGGACTTGCAGACCTAGAATAACGCGTGCGCATGCACTGAGACAACTCTAAGAAGCCTTAGAGTGATGGAAAATAAAGAAAAATAAAAATCTTTTGGGTTTTTATAAAATATGAACAGAGATGGTAAATTTACAGTGAATGTGTATTCAGAACCACGTATGCTTCCAAATTCGTAGTACGCAGCACACATCCCTGGCAACGGCCCCAAAATTTGATTAGTGCTAAACAGTCAGATAATATTGACCAAGATAAATGGTCAACTAGTCAAAAACAGCTTAGACTAACGCTCCGCGGAGTACAATGTATCCTCGGGTCGTTTATCCCAACGAGGTGTGAAATATGAAATAAAACGGAATTTGGGATCGGGTGATTATGAACGGGAAAATGTGAGAATGTTTTATACTACTGATTTTTACAATGAAATAGTTTAAACAATATACTTAAACAGTTACGTGAACTAAAAACGTTTACAAATTAAAAACTTACGTCTACGTACGAGATAAAAAGTGAGTTTTAATGAAAATTAAACTACAGGGGGTAAAAATGAAAATTATATAAACTTAAACTTAAAAGAAAATTTAATTTAAAAAGAAAATGATTTTTTAGATTATTTTATTATTTAATATTAATTATTTTCTATTTAATCTATTTAATATTAATTAAACTTATTTAAATCTAATTTAAATTTATTAATAATACTAAAATAACTTAGAAAATTATGAAAACATTTATAAAAATATTTAACCATTACAGGAATCCTATAGAATTATAAAAATTATTTTCAAACTATTTATCTAATTATTATTAACTAATTACTATTTATTAATTATTTAATTCTATTTTAAAATACAATAAAATATTATTTTAAGTAAGAAAATTAAAGGTTAAATCTTAAGAATTATAAATTAACTTATATCTATTTTTAAAACTGAAAATATATTTTTTATACTTTTTATATAATTATTATTAATTAAAAACTAATTACTACCTCCGTCCCATTTAAAGTGTCCATTTTCATAATGCACAAAGTTTAAGGAGATTCCACTAACTAAACTCTCCACCAATCAAATATTACTTTTACCCACTAAACTCTCATCTTATTGGTTGGAAGGTACAAGTGGACACTTTAAATGGGACATGCAAAGATTCCATTGTGGACACTTTAAATGGGACGGAGGGAGTATTACTTATTTTAAACTAATTAAAATTAAAATAAATACTATTTGAACAGTAAAAAATATGAAAAAATTATGGAAAGTATATTAAGTGATAAAGAAGCTGGGAAAAATAAAATGGTGTCAACAGCTTATCCAAATAAGCTGGAATAAGCAAAACGTTTGTAATAAGCAAAATAGATTATTATTACTATAAATATATAGATTATGCAAAGGATTACGGAACTGGTGCCCCAGAGCAGATGGAAGGAGGTTGTGGTGTTGTGCATGTATACTAGAGGTCCCAGGTTCACCCCACTTTTTGCAAATTTTACTAATTATTTTATTTTTTATTTTTCTTTTTACAAAACTAATAAGTAACTAAAAATAAACAACTTTTAAAAACACAACTTTTTTATAACTCACAAAAAAGCTCACTAGGAACTTATTTTATTAACAGATAAGCTTTTATAAGCTTAACTTGGATTTTTGTAAAGCAATAAGTTATAATTAAGCTAGAAACTAAAAACCAAATATGAAATAAGCTAAACTAAGTTAAGTGTATTATAAATAAGCCGATAGAAACATGAGGTACATTGAATTAAGCCAATAAGCCAAATAAGCCACACAAAAATACCACAGACCACAACAGGCCAAATTGAGAACATTTGTTCCCCTGTGGGGTCCACAAGGGGGTTCAAGAGTTCAATTTTTTGCTTGAACTTTAAAGTTGGACTGGTAATCTATCACTTAGGCCAATAAGCTCACTAATAAGCTCAGAATGAGCTTTGGAAATAAGCTCTAAAATGTGAGTAACTCAGTATGCAAGGTGGTTTAGGCCAATAAGTGGACCTGTGTGGGGTCCACATAAAAGACCAGGGGTCCAATTTTCTTAGTGATTCTCAAAGATAAGCCAAAGGGCTTTTAAATAAGTTAGGAATTAGCTCTTGGGTCCCACTAATGAACATAGGAGGGGGGTTGGAAGTTTGGTGACCTAAGCTGATGACTCAGTACACATATGGATTTGGACAAAATTGAATGGGCATGCAGCCCTACCTAATAAGCCATTAAGCGTGAAATAAGCCCTGTTCCAAGAAGTTGAGCTTTTTGGCTTCCTAATAAGCCAATAATCACTTAGTGGGGCCCACTATTGAAATAGATATGGCCCAATGAAAATTGTATGTTTACCCTGGTGTAGGGCAAGTTTCAGACCTGCAAGCTTTTTCAAGCTGTCATATAAGCTACCCAAAAAATCACAAAAATAATACAAACATGGATTTTGAAAGTTAAGCTAGTATATTTTGAGCACAAGAAGTTTCAAGGTCTCAATTGCAATCTAAAAATCAGGAAAATTCATTGAAGTTTTGGATTTCTGACAATAGTATGAATTTTGACTTTTAAAGATTTTGATCTAAATTGACTTTTATGAGATTCTATTGATCACTGCTGACTATATATGTTATATTAAGCTAAAATAACATGAAATTTAAGTTATATTATCTATTAATAAGCTATAATGATTAATATGAGCATGCAAAATTTACACAGACAGATATTAGACTACAATTTCAATGATTTTGACTTTTTACTGATTAAGGGTTGGTTTTTATTACTTATCTGAACTTCTATGACCTATTGTGACTTAATGTAACAGCAAACAACAATAACAACAACCCAGAACATAGAGCAATCTCATAAACCGAACACACCTTTTCTTGACTGTTATTATGATTTTCAAAGGTTAACTCTAATTCAGGCCATAATTATGAAACATAAATATGTATAATGGTAAAATAAACTTAACTAAGCATAAAAACATCAATAACAACAACAATTATCTAAGACTCCAACTTATGCTTATTTTAACTGTGAATTTGAGATTTTAAGTAACAACAAATTTTAAGGAACAAGTTCACTATTTTAAGTTATATTATGACTAAGTATTACTAATTAAGCAATAAAAACTTAAAGATAAGCAGTAATAAACATGCTACAGTAAAATGGAAAATAAGAATTTTGCTTACAATATTGCATTCCAAGCTGAAATTAAGAACCAAGGACCACTGAACCATAATCCTAAGCCTCCTATGAGGTACTACAAACCAAGGCCATCCTAAATGAACCCTGCTCCATCTTGGGGTGCTTCATTCCTGCAATTTTATTTTTTATATCTATTTTTCTTGATTTTTTATATTTGTTTCTTTTTTAAGTAATACTAGTATTTGAAGTTTTTAATAGCTCTAATAAGCTATGTCATGAACTTATGTGAGCTAAAAGATCCAAAACAACAACAGATAACAACTATTAAGCTAATAAAGATTTTTGAATTTAAAGTAAAAGATAATAAACTGAAATTGAACATAAGCTTGTATTTAAAATTGAATAAAGTTTTCTTACAACATAACAACAATAATAAAATGCTTAAAAGCTTTAATTGAAACTGAAAGACTAAGTTACAAACTAAACGACTTGTATTAATATTAAACTAAAACTAACTATCTAATCCTCTTCTTCTTGCTCCTTTTATAGCCTCCACATGATCTAGGTGTCTTCCTAAGAAAATCCCACCATAATGCAGCCTTGACACGTATAAAAAATCATCACATCTATTCAAAAGATATTTTGGCGCCAAAATCCCAAGGGGTAACTTGCAGCCATTTTCTAAGCATTTAATGCTGTTGAGATGATTAGTGATGATGTACGGGACAAAATGGAGTGTAAGTTGAGCTTAGGGGTGGTGGTGGTGTAAGATAGCAGGCGTAGGTGAGGCATAGGTAATAGGTGTGATACCTGTCCTCCCCTGGTGGAAAACCAGGGAGTGGGTTTGCTTGAGAGGGTGACAGGTGGGTGTTTGAGGTGGAGGTTGAGGCAAGTGGTAGTATGGAGCATGGTGGATGGTAGTAACAGGTGGAGAGGAGCTTGAGGAAGAAGATGGGTCAATGCAGGTCAAAGATGACCCTGCGTTTTATTTTAAATGGAAATAGGCTTTTTGTGTAGTTGGTTTTGGTATACCGGACCAGGTTATTTATTTGGGTGGATTTTGGAATTGGATTTTGGGAAATTACATTTTGAGTCCATTAGGTTTGTAAAGATAATAAAGCCCAAGGACTATTTTTGTAATTTTTGAATTCCAGGGACCTAATCTGTAATTATTCCTAAGTTTATTAAAAGGTACTATTTTTGCCATGTTGGAATAATATAAGGATTTATTTGATATTTTCCAAATTAAAACAACCGGGGATCATTTTTGCCAATTTTCAAAGTATAGGGATCTCTTTTGTAAATTCCTTGAATTTATCATCTAGGGGTCAAACTTGACAACTTGTGAATTACCAAGGACCCTTTAATGATAAAATTCCATTTTTAAACACCAGGGGTATTTTCTGCCAATTTGGAAACTTGAGGGACTTGTTTTGCCAATTTTGATATTTTGAACTTTCAAGGGTAAAAATTGTTATTCCTTGATTCCTGAGGGATTTTTGTTGACTTTTCTTTAAAATAAATTTCCCAGGGACCATTTCTGACATTTCTTGAAAGTTCAGGGACTGATTTTGCCAATTTGGTAAACTTTGCCCGTTTTCCTCTATTTTCAGTTCTTTTATGTCTGAAACATATAAAAACACATTCCAAAGATATTTGTAGTATTATGTGATGTTTCTGAGTGTTTTTAAATGTTTTTGTTGTTCAGATTGGACAGAAATGATGAGTTTTTAGAGACTCATCACGTACAAACCCCTATCCTCAACCAAGGCAAGATAATGCAAGAGCTTATACCACCACTTTAAATGAGAAAAGTGGTTATGCTGGGAATGCCCCTCTGTGTAAGAAATGCAACTCGCATCACACATGGCCTTGTTCCATTAAATGTAATACATGTAACAAGGTGGGCCATCACTTAAGGGATTGCAAGAACAAAGGACCCATTACTGGGGGTAATCCACCACCAGC
>JARVZY010006021.1:0-27660 GCA_030686995.1 Artemisia argyi
GAATAACTAATTTACTAACACATAATATAACTAGTTAAATGAGTTAGTATTACCTTTAAACAATCCCGCAGCTTGACATACCATGAACGCCATACGGTTTTGTGTGTCTCACCGCTGTCATAAAATGTAACCACACCAGTGCGAATATCAAACTGTGCGACAAGCCAGTGGCTGAACGGTTCGTTAATAGGAATTAAAACCTACACCGATCCAAATAGTACAATGGGGTGTGTTAATATGTGAAATCATTCTTGTAAAATACAGACTAGCATCATACAGTTAGTATAATGAAAATTGTAACAATCACACATGGTACGTAGGTGTAAGCATCAAACATTTACCTGCTCAACATCAGCCCATGGAATACTGTATGTTTTCCCGTTAGCATACCAAAGTGGCATGGAGTTTCGGAGGAGTAGTTGAACAAAGTAGCTGCTAACCATTGCCCAGTTAGCATTTCCAGGTCTTATGTGCCACATGTACCTCACCCAGAGTTCTATGTGCTGTTGAAAAAACAAACACAATTAGGTGGGTTAAAAGAACAACAACACATACATTACAGTAATGTTACTTTAGTTTGTTATTAATACAGTTAAATAAAGAGTTTATGTATGTTTAATAACCTCATCCGTGATCCAACCTCTTCTAGGTGGATCTAAGCAAACTAAACTTTCCCAGAACCTATGGTCAACGCAAACATCTTCACACAATGGAAACTTACAATAAAGCGGTCCAGGCTGTCCAAGAAAGAAATCATAATCCTCACTTAAATGAACTATGTTCATAGTAGAGTTACATCAACTAAGGTCCTGAATAAAATAAAAGTTTATGTGAGTGTACAACACATCAACTTAAAACATGCATCGTCTGAAGGACATAAATTGGAATGCAAATGTAAATATATGAAACTAGTGTTTTATACCTCTTCCCAAGGTTCAACATCTTTGAGTAAACCCGTCATATCTGGATCTACGATGCCGTATGGTCTTTTCCTATGAGACTTAAGATATTTCTCTGACCAATAATAAGATGATACGTCCCGTGAACCGTCCATCCACTTTGTAGGACCTAACCGCTGCCTGTACCTTCTCATATGAGCTGAATTCATAAACTCCCTTGAATTCTTCATCTTCTCAGCTTCAATAGTCGCCTTCCTTTCTTGTTCGGCTCTAATCTTTTTTCCTCCTGAAAGAGCAATCTATTCTCCTCATCCAATATCTTTTCTTCTTCTAGATGCCATTTTTCTTCATCATCCAATATCAACCTTAATTCATCTTGGAGAAAACATTCCTGTCAACAATGTAGATATATGCATAATAAGAATGGGAAAGTGGTATGCTAATTGTTTAGAGATTGGTTGAGTAAATTTCCTGAACAACAGCGTCATCAGGGTCAACTTCATTGGTGGACGAAATCAATTCAAGGAAGTCATGATTTAGTTCATCACATAACTCAACACTTAGGTTGCGGAAAACGTCATTAAACTCCAAAGTATCCTATGAAAATGAATATACTTAAAGTGTATGCAAAATTAAGCCATATGTGAATGAATGGTAGTGGTAGCAATTAAAAGTGTATGCAAAATTATAATAATTGTTACCAAAACACCCCCAATTTTCTCACATCCGAGAACCTGCAAATTAATTAGTAAAACGGTTATACGTACTTAACACAAACTAGAGGATTAAGATTCATATCCTGCTATTTACTTACGGACATTACCTGAATAATAGCTTCAAGTTTGAAGATACGGACATTCAATTGGCTAATCACATGATCCTTAAGCCTGATCTCGTTCTTAATACTAGTCTCAGTCCTGTCAACAATTGGCACGTCACTACAGCAGATACGACCACGCTTGCGTGCTGCAGCACACTTTTGTAGATACACATCGTAAGGATGTGACGCTCTATTTGGGGGAGCCCTAGGTACGTATTCCATTGAAAATTCCCGAAAAATTATATACTAATCAGATTGCTGCTCGGATATAGTAGGTTTGAGATCATAAATAACCTTCGAGTCCTTGACAATATAAGCCAGTAATAAGATTTGTAGATATGAAAATATATGATAATACAAGCAAAAGATACAAACTGAATACCTTTTCGAATAAGAAACCATAATCTGATCGTTTGAAAATGTGGTTCCGGGACCACGCTAATCCCCTTGGTGTCACATCTGGAACCTTATTCCACCATTGTTTGCTGTTTTCAAAAGACTCCAAAATCCATATCTATGCATAACATAACGTTCCATAAAAGTTAGTAAACTAAAATTACAAACATTCACCTTGATTACATGTATATTGATTCACTAACCTTGAAAGCCCAAACAAAACCAGATAGCGTATACGAGGGAATATAGTTCCTACAACTGTTTAGGCCATGCAGGTGAGACCATTTTTGCTTCTGTACTGCATTTAGCATTTGGTCATGCAAATGACGCCAGATATGCTCACCCCATGGAAAAGCATTCCACTCTTCCAGGTTTTCAACCAACCTCAGCAATGTGTCTTCAACATGATCCGTCAACAGACGACCCATAAAAACCACCTCTATCAACAAAAGTAGACATACACGAACTGCGTCATCATCAGAAAGCTTACTAAACAACTCTTCATCCTCAATGACACTTAAAAGATCTAAGTTGGAAACTTTAACACCTGCCCTGTTTGGAAATACTCTTGATAGAATTTTAACCTCTCCGGAAGTAAATAACCCAAATGAGACAGTTCCAAAACGAAATCTTGTTATAAGTGAAAACTCGGGTCGACCAAAATGTAGACTGTGACCTTCAACAGAGTATACAAGCGGCGTATCATAATGATGATCATCTACATGTGCTTGTTTCTGCAGTATATAATCAATCATATGCGGTTCATGCTCAAAAAACTTGAGATCCAACCATTTTCCAAAGCACGTCATCATAAACATTTTCCTTCTCTTTTTATTCAGTTTTTCTTTAACTAAACACAAGTATTTCAACTTGCTTCTGATTAGGACCTTTGCTTCATATTCCTATCGGATAAAAAAATAAATGACGTGTTAATAAAAGCTAATAAAACTGGAAAACAAACACCATATAACACATATAATTGATTCAGAGTATTGGACATTCGTAAAGTAATTACCACACAACTCTAATTGATTACGAGTAGTCCTATAACTGATTAGTACACAATTGTACTTTGAAACGTCACTCGCTACCTCATTCACATGTCAAGGCTTTTTTTTTTTTTTGCATAATGGCGGCACAAAACAAACACTATGCACAAACGTTGTCATGAGAATGAGTTAGTGAGAGACAGTTCAAAGTTCAAATGTATACCAATATAGTAACTTAAGGTTAACAATAGAAAGGATGAAGGAGTGTGTAATATCAACAACAACACACACTATATAATCAATTACTGTTGGTGCGCTTGATATTGGTCAATTTTTTGGCCTACGAACAGACCTAAGAATTGTGAGCAACATCAACCGCCCAAATACTAGTAGCAACGAGTAGTCCTATAACTGATTAGTACAAAATTGTACTTTGAAACGTCACTCGCTACCTCAATCACATGGCAAGGCTTTTTTTTTTTTTTTTTTTTTTTTTTTTTTTTTTTTTTTTTTTTTTTGCATAACGGCTGCACAAAACAAACACTATGCACAAACGTTGTCATGAGAATGAGTTAGCGAGGGACAGTTCAAAGTTCAAATGTATACCAGTATAGTAACGTAAGGTTAACAATAGAAAGGATGAAGGAGTGTGGAATGTCAACAACAATACCCACTATATAATCAATTACTGTTGGTACGCTTGATATTGGTCAATTTTTTGGCCTACAAACATACCTAAGGTGTTATGTATCATCTTTGTAAGGTGTTATGTATCATCATAGTAAAGATTAAATTAACAATAAATAGCGTAGATAGTTAAGAAAGCATAAGAAACATTGCATTAACATACGTACAAGCATGTTACAAAATGGGCAGATAACACAGCCTAACTTGAAAACCTACGCTAATACAACCATACACAAACCAAACTTAAAACTTCACCCTAGAAACAAAGACCAAACGCTTCACAAAAGAGGACCATGAATGACAGAAGATGCACAAGAGAGCACTACTGCAGAACCATTCACTGGTTCTGGTTGCGCATCTTCACCACAAAGGCAATCTTCCTCATTATCTTAATCTGGATCTCATTCATGGCACTCATAAGCATCCTACACCGGGCGAGATCAGCATCCTCTTGTTGCCTCAGAACCTGGGCACTCTCATATGCAATAACTGATCCTGTCAAACGATTCAGTTCCCCTATGTATTAAGCCCTATCCTGAACCCGGAGAGACAACTCAAATGCCAAGGCGTACAGGTTACCCACAAGAGCAAAGTCCCTTGCATTTTCACGCTCAAAGAGCGTAATCATCATATCCCTAAGGTAATGAGAGTTGGATGCACGGACCAGCTCAGCTAGCCTGGTCTCTTGAGGTTGGGTTGCAGGTGGGTGCATTGGAACTAGTCGTAACACTTGAGGTTGGTCTTGAGGTGAGTGCATTGGAGTTTGTTGTGCCACAGATGTTATGGATGTTGTTTCATATGTTTGAAGCTGGTTTTGTTGGGGGTCATTTGCCATTGTGTTGGATTTGATAAAGACTTATTTCTTCTTAGTGAAGTTTTCTACTTTTGTGATATGCAACTTAGACTCTTTGGCACCCTATATATAGCAAAAAACTAATCATAAACTAATACTATACACCCTTCTATTAATGATACTCTACAGTTGGGTCATATCAGAGTTCTTAATAAAGACAGGGAACTTAAATGTGCATCAGGTTGGGCTTTGAGAGGGTAACTGCAATGTCAAATCACAATTAAACCCATAAATTTCTACTTTTGTGATATGCAACTTAGACTCTTTGGCACCCTATATATAGTAGAAAACTAATCAGAAACTAATACTATACACCCTTCTATTAATGATACTCTACAGTTGGGTCATATCAGAGTTCTTAATAATGACAGGGAACTTAAATGTGCATCAGGTTGGGCTTTGAGAGGGTAACAGCAATGTCAAATCACAATTAAACCCATAAATATCTAGGCTTGTTACGAACTTGGCTACTACACACTTGGTCATTGTGTTTGACTTGTTTTAGACTTATGTCTTCTAAAGGAAGCTTACTACTTTTGTGATATGCGACTTACACTCTTTGAGAGGCTTTATATAGTTAAAAAACTAATGATAAACTAAGACATAAACCATCCTATTCATGATACTCTACATTTGGTTCGTATCAAAATTGCTACTTATGACAGGGGACTTAAATGTGCATCAAGTTGGGTTTTCAGAGGGTAAGAGCCATGTCAAATTACAATTAAACTCACCAATATCCATTTGCAATGAATTAAACATATTTTAATTGCTTAAATCAGATGTCTGTACAGTTGCATTCAAACTGGGCTTATTTTCAACTTGGCCACTTCACACACTACCAAAAAAAATTATAAAATTAAAATGAAACATATATTCATACAACATACCCAATCTAAAACAACTTACATATACAAACACATTCACACTCAAGACACACGAGTACAACATAAACATTAACAAAATAACCACAAAAAACAGAGCAACTATTTAAACTAAATAAAAACCCACATCATGCAACTTACACTTTCACAGAGCTGCAGAGTAATGATCATAAAAAGGACAATACCAATTACTACTCCCAATCCAATCCAAGTTAATTAAATAAATGATAAAAAGGACAATACCATTATGCGACATACGCTTTCACACTTTCAACCATACAACTTGCTAATACAATGTATAACCCTAAGAACAGCCTAATCCATATACAAAAAATTAACTAAGCAAAAGGATAAATGTTAGATTCTATTAAACCGTAGGCATGCAAACTACTAACATACAACTAAGACGGTCGTCGAGCAATTACCTTGGGAACCCACATCTTTTCAGTCGTTCTTGTAATGTTAACGATTAGATAAATAACTAATACAAAAACGGCTCTAAAGGTTTTTTATGATTTTTGTCGTTTGAGTTGCAAGGTTACAAGTGGGAAGCGTATCTAAGAAGAAGCTCTACAATATTAAGTGCGGGGGAGTAGGGGGACTAGTGTACTCAACACACTACATATCTATTTATTAAATAAATATTTTCAAATTTCACTTAAAATTTCAGATTTTGTAATTCAAAATTTAAAAATATTGAATTTTTGTTTTGAAATTTTACCACCAAAACTTAAAATACTTACAATTTTGTTTTTAATTTAATATTAATGGGAAGAGTACTCAACACACTACTTAATATTATATTATTTGTAAAGTACAAAGCGCATAACAAAGTACATATGTCAAATCGAATTTAAAATAGTTAGAATTTATTACTTAATTTAATAATAATTTAGTGAGGAATACTCAACACACTACTTAATATAATTTTATTTAAAAAGTACAAAGCGCATAAAGTACATATGACAAATTTGCATAATAGTACAAGTCACAATACATGCTATTTCACATGTCAAATCGAATAAAATTTTGTACTGTTCGCATAAAAGGTATAATTACTATTACAAATGTCAAATCGAACAAAAGTGTACTAGTTGCATAGAAAAATAATGAATATTTTATTTGCAAAAAATGGTACACGTTGCATAATAGTACAAGTTGTCAAATCGAAATAAAGTTTGTACAGTTCGCATAGAAGGTACAAATACTATTACAAATGTCAAATCGAAATAAATTGTTCAAGTTGCATAAAAAATAATGTATATTTTATTTGCAAAAATGGTACAAGTTGCATAAAAAAATAATGCATATTTTATTTGCAAAAATTGTACACATACACATAGTACTAGTTGTAAGAAAAATGACACTTACACAAGGTACTTGGGTCTTACACACACTTACACACCTGTACTTGATTTTGGGGCAAAAATGGCCATATGAACATAATGGCATAAAACGCATAAGTCGAATTGGGGCAAAACCCTATACTCGAAGTCGCATGGGGCTAGGCTTGAAGCATGGTGAACCTCATGGGGCAAATACACAATTACCCCTTTGTGAATTGCAGGAAATAGGGTTTGATTTATAGGCCCGACCAAGCTACGTTGTAACCTCTAGGTTTGGTTATGCCGTAACTAGTGTAACATCAAATGATCTTATCCGTTTTGTAATATTTATGACGTAACCTTGATGAGTAGTTATGCCTAATCTTCTTGCGATAGCAATTACGTCGTAATCCTTCATCTAGTTACGCCGTAATCTCGTCAATCAATCCAATCCACATTCTGGGTAAAATTTACGCCGTAACCTAGTGTATGGGTTACGGCGTAACCTTTAAAGCTACGAAATTTCTTCTAAGTCTTTCTAAATTGTTACGGCATAATATCTTGTGGAAGTTACGCTGTAATCCTTGAGTTGCGTTGACTTGGTCTTCATGTATAAATCCTTAGTTACGGCGTAAGTGAAGAGTGTAACAACGCCGTAACTTCTTCAAAGCATACTAAAATGTATATCTTCGTGAGTACTTTTCCAATTTCGCGTCTCTTTTGCTCCCTATGTTCATATTCAACCTGGAAACGAAATATAAAGAAATCAGAGTATATATCCATATAAAACAATACAAATAATGAGCCTATTAGTGGGAAATTGACACTAAAAAGTCAGGATTATTTGATGTCATCATGTATGAATTGGGTTACGAGCTAGGAAAAAAATTACTATTTCTTTTTTATGCGTGGTGGTAATTTAGATGATGGTTTGTATAGCTTAAGTGAGACTGGGAATTTAAAAATATTGAAAGATCTTGTTGATGATTATAAGATGATAGAACTTTATGTTGAAAATGTTAGGACAAGATTGGATCTTAGTGAAATGTCGCCAAATTCAATTAGGACAGTTATTGATGACGTGGATGCAACAAAGGAGGAGGCAACACTTTCTGTTGTTCCATATTGCTCAAAAAAATTATTCTTAGAAAACATTGTTAATAAGCATTTTGTAGAGGATTTAAGTCAAGTTACACAACTACCTTTGGAAGTCAATACTTTAAGACAATCTAGTTAGTTGCCAGAAATTGAACCCTTGTTTTCATTTGTAGAGTTCTGGTAAACTGAAGATGTTTTAGGTGATGATAATGAGCAAATAGATAAACTTGTTGACCATATCCAAATAGATAGTCCTGTAGAGGTGATGAGTGGCCTTTTACTCATCATTTTCTACCCATTTTATACACAAAAATGCCTAAAAACACCTATATCAAATTATATTGCAAATATCCTTGGATTGTGTTTTTATGTATTTTAGGTACAAAAGGATTGAAAACAAGGCAAAAGTGGATAAAACTGAGCTTGGATCGGAAAAAGAGCAAAAGGAGACATTTTTGGATCGACTCGACATCATTTGTGCATTTAATCAAAAAAAGTCAAAGTCATAGTCAACCCTGGGGCATGGCATAGGAATGAGCTTGGAAAAACGAACCCAAAACCATAATTACATTTTCACTCTTAATCTTAAAACCTAATTTCAAAACCAAACTCAAAACACAAAACCAAAAACCTTTTTCACTTAAATTCCTAAAATCATTTTTACAATTAATCCCAAAAACTAATTTTATATTTAATCCTAAACCTATTTTTATTACCTAAACCTTTTTATAAAAACTTTTATTTATCCTAAAACTAAAAACAAAACCTTTTTTAAAACTAACCTAAACAATTTTTTAAAAAACCCTTTTTATATTTAAACTAAACCTAATAATCCCTTTATTAAACCAATCCCAAATCCAATCCAATCCAACCTTAACCCAATACCCGGTCAAACCTAGGTCAACACCTTTTTTACTAATACTTCCCAAGGGTCAAATAACAAATGGTTCAAAGATTCAGTAGGTCGAAACAAATGGGTCAAACACCAACACCCCTTATCCCTTTGTGATAAATCAGGGTCAAACCTAAAAGTCAAACTCTTCCCTCGCCTTATCCCCTTTCCCGCCAAATCTAACTCACCCCTGGCACTCTCAAATCCCAATACCAGATAAATCCAACTCATCTCCATGGCCCCCCTGCTACAAGACAACTCCTCTTCACATGTTCACCACTCTTCCTCATCAATCCTTGTGATAAATAGCTCCAAAAGTTCATCCCATGACTGAGATTGAATTGATTGGTCACCAAGCCAATCTAATGGCTACGAACGAGGCAGAGAAAGCACAACATGGATGCAAGACTCAACTCTCTCGCACAACAAACACAACAAGCAAGAAGGAAGCCTTAATTTTAGTTTAGTATAAATAGGATAAGAATGTAGCCTTGAAAGGCAGTTAGTTAGTTTTCTTTTTACCTAGTTTTTAATTAAGTTTTAAGTTTTAATTACTGTCTTGTTAAGTTTATTTTCAGTATTGTAACTTTCTTTGATTAATGAAAAAATTAAGTTATTTTTAAAATTCTATCTTATCAAACTTATGATCTAGTGTTGTTAAACACATGTTATAAGCTCTAATTTACTCCTAAAAAACTGTTTCCTTAAGCCTTGTACGCTGATTCATAGCTTATAGGGTTTAAGCTTGTTTTTTCTTATAAAAAATCACCCAACAAAACTACTTATTGGATGATGAGCTTAAAATGGAAGAGCTCATGTGCTTTACACTCTTGTTTTAAACAAGACAGAACTTGTAGATCATTGATTTTCCCTTGTTTAGAGCAAAGGGATTGGTAAGTTGTCCATTTTCACCTTTTTAGCTCATAAATTGCTTATTTACTGTTCAATTGCTTATTTTATGCTTTTTCCTACTTTCATTTGCTTAATATATCTTTTATGTGCCACATTTGCTTAGTTTTTAGTTTAGAATTACTTGTTTAAGTTTAAATTAGCATCTGTCTATTTTTGTTCTCTAACTGCTTATTATAATTTGCTTATGTAAACTACTTATTAGTTATCGATACATGATTATTAAGTATTGTAAACCTATTTTAGCTTCTGTGATCAAAAGAATTGGTTCAAAATAGCTTTTCATAGGCTTAAAATGCAAAACTGCCACTTAAGGGTGTGTTTGGCATTAGGCCAATCAATGAGTTTGGTCAAGTGGTGAAAATATGGCAGCGTTAATTCGTTTTTACAAGTAATTTTAAAGTTATTTTTAGCATTTTTAATTAGTTTATTAGGTCTTTTATTGGTTATCATAAGTTTAAGTGTGAAGATTGTTTCAACAGCTATTTATCTTAGGGTCTATCAAAAGTCACTAATTGTTGTTGTTTTTGTGTCATATCAAGTCTTACATGCATATTCTCAGTTTTAAAGCAAGTGTCATTAAGTTGGAGTCCATTTATGGCCTGTGTCAAATTTTGAAAATACCAAGTCAGTCTCAAATAGCCAATTTCAAACTTAGAATTAGATTAGATAAATTGGATTTGGCCTCAAGTTTGATTATACAAATAGTTAGTAGTGCAGTCTTTATATGTTTTAGCTTATTTTTTATTTTTGAGCTTATTTACTAGCTTAACTGAGGTATGCAATTTGCCTTCTTGAATTGTTTTCCATACCTGCAGTTTTCTACTTGTCTTAAACTGTTTGTGTATCAGATAGTTTATAAGCTTCATTATAAGCTCAAATATTTTGAATGTTGGTTCTATTAATAGCTTATAGGTTGAACTTTTCCAGTGTTAGCTTATTTTAGTTTGTAAGCTTATTTGATAGCTTAGTAAGGGCCTGCAGGTCAGGGGTGATTGAATTCCACATCTGTCAACCTGCCCAAAGAGCCTATCTTATCAACTATTAATAAGCCCTTCATAAGCTCAAAATTGTTCAAAATTCATTTTATAAGCTCTCTGGTGTATGAGCTTAACCTTTTTTAGCTTTTAGACCATGAGCTTATTATTTTGAAGCTTTTTGAAGTGCTTATATTTTCCCATCTTGGCTGTTTTCTGTGACAGTTTTGCTTATTTAGCTTATTTTGACTTTTTGTGATTTCCATCTTATTAGAACTACGTCTTTAGTTTATTTATGCTTATTTAGGTCATTCATTAGTGCTTAGTGGCTTATTACGTCTGTGAGTAGCTTATGTAAGTTTTTTTTCCAAGTCAGTTTACCATTTTTTAATTCCCAAGTTCTTTTGAATACTGATAAGCCATTAAGCCTTTTTCTAGCTGATTTATTAAGTTTCAAAAAAAGTGGTTTTACAAAAGTTGGCTATTTTTAGTTGGTAAAAAATTTTCCAAAAAGAAATTTTCAAAAAAAAAATGCATAAAGGGTAGGTAAGGGATTCGAACCCCATACCTCCCCCATAACAAGCACCTCAACACACACTCACTTAATCATCTGCCATGAAGACTTCTTAGGGTAGATGTTCCTTAGTTTTTTTATTTAACATCTCCTTTGCACATTTAGTTTATTCCACCTTTTCAGCTTATTGTAGCTTATCTAGATAAGCTGTGCACCTGATTTCAATTTTCCTTAACTCAGCATATCATAAATTAGTTTTCCAAAAAATTTTAGATTTTTCACTTTTCATTTAGCATTTTTTATAATTTAGTTAGTTTAATTTTGTTTTTAATTCATACAAAATTATTTAAAAGTCAAAAAAATATAATTCTTTTTTTTTTTTAAATTTTCTTTTATCATTTAGGACTTAGGAAAATTATTTTTGCATCCGTAGGATTAAAATTTAAGAATTTTGATTTTTGAGCTCATGACGAGCTCATTTAAGGCCTGTTTTTAGTTTTAATCGCGTGTAGGGTTATTTTAGCTTACCTTTTGTGTTTTATGTGATTTTAAAAATTTTCTTATGTGCTTTAATTTCAATTTACAAAATCTAAAAAACAAAAATCAAAAATCCGTTATTCAAGCATTTTAATAACAAACCTCAAACGATATCCTCGATTCACTCCTCGTTGGGAAACGACCCGGGTAATCACTTATCTAGACTATTATAACGTATTGTGTTATGATTTGTACGTTGAATTTTTTTCCTAAAAAGTTTGACTTGCGTAATTCGTAACCAATCAAGAGGTATGTGAAACTGAACAAGAGTTAGGTCATTAAGACGAGAAAATAGATACACATTTTGAGCATATGCAAAAAGGTAAATTTGTAGAGGTCTGTGAAATTGATGAAGAGTTAGGTGATGACAATGTGAGTGAAACAGAAAGTTATGAGATTCATGATGATGTTATTGAGAACATTCAATATTAAAACATAGCTGTTGATCAGGAGAATACTTTTAAGGAGCCTGATGTTGATGTTACTCTATTCAAATTGAAAGAGACTTCACAGTTACCCAATATAAGTAGCTCTAGCCAGATACCAGATAACTTTTTTGTGCTAAATGAGTTAGATCTCGTAGATGATAATGAGTTTGCAAGTGGTTCTGAGAATGAGGATGAGTATCTAATTAGGAAAAAAAAAGATGAGGGCATAAAAGAAACAAAAGTTAAGTGAGGCAGAACAAGTAGACGAAGAAATATTCTTTTTCTGTGGTTAAACCTTTCTAACTGCAAAAGAAATCTAAGATAAGATCAACCTGCATTCAATACAAACTAGGAAGAAATTGCAATTCATTAAGAATGACAAACAAAGAATTAGGGCTAGGTGCGTGGAAACAATACCGGTTTGTGGTGCAAGTGACGGTATTGGGCTGGGTAGAACCCCAAAGAAAAAAACTGGTCCATTAACTAGAGGCAGCAAAAGGAAGGTATATATGGGGGTACGCAATGGGCGACCAAAAGATTCCCCACGGTTGTTGTATGTAGCAAAAGATAAAGCAAAAGATTTATGGAGTGTTAGAACTTTCAAGGATGAACACAAATGTTTGCAATCAAGAGAGATCAAAGCTTGTGACTACAAGTTAAATTAAGATTATGGGTGATCATAAGCTACAATACACCATTCTGAGAGACTATGTTGTAGAGTTGAAGAAAACAAACCCTAATACAATAGTTAGGATAAGTATACAAATTGCAACAGATCCAACTAGTCCAACCAGAGTTTTCAAGAGAATGTATGTATGCTTAGGTGCTTTGAAGGAAGGATATAAAGCTTGTCAAAGAGAGTTGTACCCCAGATTCATACTAGAACCATGATGATTCAATGAAAATACTAAGTTATGCCCAAAGATTCCCTGAGTAAGAACCCGTGGATCATCCCTTATTCCACGAATAGATAATAACTAAAAATCCGAAGAAAGAGTTGTCTTTGATTCAAAATAAGCATACATTTGAAAGAAGAGTGCCATGTAAACATGTTGTTGCTACCAATCGGTATATGAGCTTCAATGGAATGCAAGTAGGATCAGTAGAATCATGGGTTCATCAATGTTATTTGCTTACGACTTGGCAGGAAACTTACAAACACACTATCCAGCCCATAGCTGGTTATTGACATTGGGAAAAGTTAAATGTGCCCACAAGCATTCTTCCACCTATACATCATAAACCATTGGGTAGGCCATGAAAGAAAAGAACTAGGGCTTTTAATGAAAATGATGATAATGATAAAAATAGTAAGAGTGTAGTTTGTGGTATTTGTGGCAATGTTGGATGGATGTTCCTATTACACTCGTAGTCTCTAAAGGATGAGAACCAACCATGTAGCATCTACACTGAGAATTCAAGTATTATATACATCATTAGTCTGATCCTTTATAGGAACTACCCGTAATAACGAACTTGGAAAACGGATCTGTTTATCATAAAGAGATTCGTCGTTCCTAACCATACTTCACCTTAATTGTTATTTGAACAAGTAAAAGTTCTGTCTTGGTGTGAGTGGGGATAACATTTCTCTCCTGCATGTCCATGGAGTTTTGAAAAATCCAAACCTCTCAGAGATAGATAGAGAGGTAGGAATTTATCGAACGAACCACACTCCTTCATATACATCAGGAGTCCATTGATGAGAAGGGGCTAGATGTCAGTCTCAAAAAACATGTCCATGTTCCCAGCCAATTGTTTCATTAAATAAGAAGACTCAAGTTAAAAGTAAGAAGACTAAAGTAAAAAACCAAACTGAAGGTCAAACTGATGCTCAATCTCAAAGTCATGTGCAAGCCACTGGTGGTCAGTCTGAAAGTCATGTTCATTCATCTGGTGAACAATATGAAAGCCACATTCAAGCAAATCCGTTTCCTTTTAATTCTCAATGTCATAATGTAGTTCAAGCAAATGTGGTCCAGTGTGAATCTGGAAGTCAAGTGGATACTGGTCCTGGGGGTGTGACTTCACCAACATAGTGGACAAGGAAGAAGATTTATGCAGCAAGAGTCGCCCCACTATAGGCCATATGTGTTAATGAACAATGTTTTTCATTTGACATGTAATTCTTAGATAATGTTTGGTCTTTTTAACATTTTATGTTACTGTACTATGTTGACTAACCAATTGTATAGCTAAATACCAGCGACTAAACAATTTGTGTTACTATACTATGTTACTGTACAATTTGTGTTACTGCATTTGAAATATTTGCATTATCTATGAAATCACCTCATGTTAGTCTATGGGATAATGAGTTTTAAAAGTATCCATTTGCATATGTAATTATGTTGACTTTTAGTAAGTCAATAATTAATTAATGTCATTATACATGAAATTTGACTATTTTATAGTCAAATGCCAGCTTCAGTTGGTATATCAGATGTTGTAGTTTGAGTTTGTTTGTCAAATGGATTTCCTTGACTTGCAGATGGAGTCACTTGGATCATGTTACTTGTATGTGTTTTGACTTGGATAATGTTAGTCTATTTATACACTTATGTAACACATTCATTTTTGCAAGGGCCAAATAGTTAACCCAAAAAAAGAAGTACAATACAAGTACAAAAACAATAGGAATGCATATATATTAAAGAGTAACTATTGTACAAGGACCAAAATACAATAACTCAAGAGTTGTTACTATTCAACCAAAATTAAGGCTCCCTACACAAGCCTTACCATTAACATACGATCTAAAACCTGACCAAAACACAAAAAACAATGCGGTTTCTAAACCTAATAGATAAACCATATAAAGACGAGATGATCACTATCCAAGAGACCACACATAAGTTTCTCAGCCTGCAAACTTTCTCCTTCTCAAGAAGGAGATCAGCTAGGCATGCTTGGTAAGCAGCCCCTGGGGCGTTAGCCGAGTTGATAGCTAACTCTTTTTGAGCAATGAGGTTGGCTTGGCATTGTTGTAATGCCACCTCATGCTGGTAGATGTTTCTCTGCAACCACTTAATCACGTCCATTGCTCTCCTTGACATGGGTGGAATGTACCATCCAATGAATGGACATCTAGATGGCTAAAATCGAAAATCAAAATGTTAGAGCTTAAACTGATACTAAAACCACTTTTGTTACTATTTAAACTTTAAACTAAAATCCCTATTACAATTAAACCTACATGATACTATAAACAACACATTAAACCTAAAGCACCACCATTAAACTTTATATTGAAAAAAAATCAAGTGTCCAAACCTGTCTTGAACAGGCATAGAACTGCCTTCCAAGGTTCATATTGTTCCAACAAGTTCGAGCCACAGACCTTAAATTGCAAGAACAATGCACCATTTTTCCGATTAGATTAGAAGATAAGAATTTAGTAGAGAGGAAAGTTTAGGGATGAGTGGTGATAAAAATCTGGCTATCAAAAAAATTACTGTAGCATTGTCAGAAGCTGCGTGTACTTCTTTACTCGGTATAGCGAAATTGCGATAATGCCCATAACTAAAAACAAAATCAAACAAAAAGGAACGGGTTTAGCTAGAGCATTACGGGCCAATGGACCTCGTTGATGCTAAAAACTTGAAAAAAGGACCAATGACGACGAAAAGGCCCAGGTTTGTCTCACCGTGATGATTTTTGCCGAGTTTAGGGACCAACGCTGTATTTTACTCTTGAAGTCTTAAGTTAAGTGTTACGGAAACATAATATCTAGAGTAAATTGCATTTTTAGTCCTTGTGGTTTGGTCAAATTGCATATTTGGTCCCTATTTGTTTGAAAGTGCAACGAACATCACTATTTTAAAATTTGGATTGCAAATACAGTCCTTGTTCAATGTGGAATGATCAAATTAACCCTGATAGAAAAAGAAGAAAGCAAGGGTAATTTGGTCATTTCGCTTCAATCGGGGGACTTTATTTGCATTCCAAAGTTCAAAATAGGGATTTTCGCTGCAATTTCAAAAGATAAGGACCAAAAACATGCAATTTGGCCAAACTATAGGGACCAAAATTGCAATTTACTGTAATATCTATATTAAACCTAAAGGATCAACCTCATGTTGAATTGTTGAAAATGAGGAATTAGGTTGCCGCGCGTTACGACAGAGCTTTTTAGACCCTGTTTTTAAATATCTGATAGTTTTGTTCTGGTACATATTTATAAAATTCTAACAACAAAAGATAAATAGAATTTGTTACATGTTATACTTAATCCATTATATAAGTATAAAAACAATGTCACAATAAAATGTATAGGATATTCGACAAAGTTACTGAAAAACTGAATATATATTTTACACTTGATAAATGAAATAAGTACAAATATAAGAGTAAAACAAAATTAACTAATTAAATCTAAATTACTTTCGGTTTGTCATATGAGAGATTAAACAGATTTTTTTAGATGTTATGTTTTTTTTAGGTTATATATGTTATATGTTATAGGTTTCTCGAATTAGTTTCCAAAGCAAAATTTGATTTTTTTGAACGGATGAACTTGGTATATAACACATACGTTAACACTTATGTATATAACATATATCGAAAGCAATCTCTCAATTCATACCCGAAATGCATGAATAAACTGAAACATAAACAATCCATAAATCCGATAAAGAAACAATTTTGTCTTGCAAAATACATAGTGTCAAAAAAGAAATATACACTTTACATTTAACATATCGTTCTAAAAAAGCATAAAGTCACAACATATCCTCCTCCATTTATCTCGTACAAATGATTATATCTTGAAATTGTTATGAGTAGATACAAAGATTTGAAATACAGCAATTTCCATATCCAACACTTACCAGAATCACCCTTGGAAGTAAAGTTTCGTAGCAAACCCAAATACCCGTAAAAATATCGATAAACGCTTTGTCTCCGATGTTACTTGCAAAACATGTTGATTGCTCGTATAACTTACCTAACTTTCTCCACTACCAAAGTACCCAACTCAAGAGTTACTTCACTAAGTCAAAAAGCTCCCTTCTCGGCAGAGAAAACCTTACAAACGTCGCTCACAAATTTACCGATACCAAGCTAGATATCGAGTTCTTCTTTGAGTACAACCAAACCCGTTATGTTTTGTGGTCCGACATAACAAACCTTTCACCCATGTGTTTTAAGGCCTAAACTACACTAAACTAAATACCCTTGTGTTTAGGCCTAAACACATAAAACATCTAACCTCTAGTTTGTTTTATAATAGTGATACAATATGGTGTATAACGGTGATCCAAGACATGGTAGTTGTAACAACCGTGATTTTAGCAGGTCTGTTCCACTGATAGTCTTGACTCGGTTGATGTTTGTTTGGTGGTTCTTTGGTGATTGGAGTGATATATGTATGACATGAGTGTGTGTTAGCACTAAATTCCTTTGCGTGGTTTTGTTATGGTGATTGAGTTATGTTGTTTTGGTTAAGTTCATGTCATTCACCTTGGTGATGTGGAAATGACTTGTGTGGTTTTATGTTCGGTGTTTTGCGTAACGAGTTTGTTTGAGCTTCTGAGCATTATTAAATAAGTGGTGTTTGGTTTTTATGGGTTATGTTGTTAATAAGTGAGAAATTCTATTTTTGGAAACTTTAGTTTGAAAATGATAATTTTTCGAGTCGTCATAAAAACGAAGGTTTATCGAGTAAGGTGTTAGGTTTCGGTATAGGTTTTTATAAAATAGCAAAACACAAGGTTTTAAGTGTAATAATTATTTGTAATTAAAAAAATATAAAAATATATATGTATACATATGAATCGATTTTATGAAGGTTTTTGAGGAAAAAGGAAACAAAATTTGAGTCCAATTATAATTCATAGCTAACGAGGGTATCTAGAATTATATTAGGATAGTATATATACAAAACCAAAACACCCCAAATCTCTTTTTCTCTGGAATTAGTTGATCAAGCGGGAGAAACAAGGAGAAAAAAAATAGGGTTTTGTCTATTGAAGCAAAAATCAAAGATCAAGGTATAATATTCGATCCTTATGTTCAATTAATAAAAATAATTCATGTAATACAGGTTATGATGGATCTACAGTTTATGAGTTTCTGTAAATTAATTATATAAAACATTTTGGGATCATTAATTAGTGATATTATGATGATTGGTGAAAAGATTTGGTCATAAAACATGTTAGTTAATGAGTTACGGTTATAGTAGATTCATAAAGCTGTAAAGATACGAGGTTATATAATAGGTGGTTATGAGTTATCACATGAATTTTGAGTCTAAATTGTAGTTCAGTGAAAGATCTTTTCAAAAAGTCCGGCCACGATCGATTTCGAGGTCCAGAAGTTAGTCTAATGATTTTTGCGAGAAAAAGTGTCAAAGCTATTAAACCGGGACAGATTTCGGGTAAAAGTATTGTGGTCCAAGGAGGGTTTGAAAGTATAATTAGCGTTATTCCTTCTGATAGAGTTGTGTTCTATATTCCCTTTGACTTCCACGCGAAGCAGGGACGTTAAAAAGTTGTACAAATATGATTCTTAAGTCAAAACATTTTGGTGTTCGTTCAGATCCGAATCTGGATAGTTTTCAAGTTTGATTTTATTAAGAGTACTTGTGTATGTGTTTAGAGCATGGCCTTCAGGGAATAGCGTGTATTCTCATAAGAGACCATGGTGAATATTTTGTGTGAGTTGTGGATCTATTTTTTTCGTGATTTCATGTGGGTAAAAGTACCCCAAAATTCTGGGTATTCTGAAAAAGTTTATGCAAAGGATTTAGTGAGTGTAAGTGATTGGTAGTGTTTGGTATGGAGTCTAGGTGAACCATAGTGGTTTATATGACCTTTAGACATCCATCATATGTGTGTTACACGGATTGTATAGATTTATGATTGATAATTTGGAAGCTGCAAAGTTTGAGGTGAGTTCATAGTCTCATTTTTACATTGTTTTAAACTTGGGATGGGAATGATTCTTGTGTTAAATTATGATTTTAAGTTACTGTGATTATGTGTCTAATAAATGCCTGGACTTGTAAGTGGTTATCGTATGTATGCTACATGTTATGATAATGCGGTGTGGTTATTCTGTGTGATCCAGTTGGAGGGATGTTTATCTCATTGTTCGTTTGTATGATCCAATTGGTGTTGATAGTTGTGTACTTGGATCGGTGGGCACGTTCCGTCCCAATTTATGTGTGATATGGTTCTTGGATCGGTGGGCACGTTCCGTCCCAATTGATGTTGGATATGGTATTTGGACCGGTGGGCACGTTCCGTCCCGTTAGTTGGTTTTGTTATTGCATGCTAGCTTATATGGTAACTGTACTTTTTGTCCTGCTATGTTTTGTAATCACAGTGAACTGGTTGCCTGAGATATGTGTATTGTGTCTCTTAAACCTATGAACCTCACCAACATTTTGTTGACGTTTTTAAGCATCATTTTCAGGTGAGCATTCTAAGGCTAAGATAGAAGGGAGCAATTAGGCGAGACTTAAGTTGCATTTGAGGACGTTTTATCTTTATGTTTTTACATTATGAACTTGTTTGATTTTGATTGTGATTCTTAAATGTTCTTCGACTAGTACTTTATGTTCTATTGAAGATACCTTTGGAGATTTTTTTGGTACTTTGCTCTACTTATGTTACGACACTTTGTGTTGGTACTTTGCTCTACTTATGTGCATGTATAAATTCTCTATTTAGACATCATGTGTTGTGATGATATCCATCAGGGACGGAGCCAAGGGGGTGCACGCGGGTGCACGTGCACCCCATGGATTTTTTTTATCGATTTTGTAAAAGCCCCAATATGACAAAAGCCCAAAGATGAAACAAGTTTAATAAATTAAAATACAAAAGTCCAAGGATTAAATATGTTTATTAGAAGGTAATATGTTCATTTATTTATCGTTATAATTAAATCTTCGTTTTATTTCACCTTTTTACTCTATTATATTACGGTTTAAAAAAATTTGTGCACCCGGTAATATTTGTTTCTGGCTCCGTCCCTGATATCCATGAAGTTACACTCACGTTTCCGCCTTGGCGAGGTGTGACAGAATGGTATCAGAGCCTTGGTTATAGAGAAGTAGGTGGTTGAACCTAGACTATAACCTAGGAGTCCCTCATATAGTTGCATTTAGGGCCTATGTATAAGTATGGTATTTTATACGTATATTTTTCCTAAATTCATGAGATATTTTGTCAAGTTTTGGAAGTCTATTTTATCCCTATACTTAGTATAGTATATGTCGATTTTAGTATGTTACTTCCCTCGCGTAAGAAGTTTCGTTGGGCTATCATTTTGCTACCGGTTGCAAGAGAAGTGGTAGGATGAAGCGGACTAACCGTAGAATCCGAGTTCCCGCTAGCATGTATCCATGTTCGGACAAGGAGAGGATGTTTATGGAAAACGTTGGTGGAGAAGAAGTGGAAAGGTTTGTAACCACGGTGACTGCCGAAGATGGAGCTGTTACCAAGTACCCTAGGAAGTGTCCTCACTTCTCATACGAAGGAGAGGTGGTTCAGTCTAAACCTCGTGATTTGTATGCACTTGTAGATCATGCGGAATTGGAAGAAAAAACAGAGATGTTTTTGCATTTTGTTGACTACCTCAACGTGTAGGAAACAGGAATGATGTGGATTCGGACTTGGAGTCCGCAACGAGTAGTAAGTTTCACCGATCTGAGTGGGGAGGCAAGTGCGAGAGTGGAGCTTGAGCCATTACGCGACGTCTTTTGTTTGTGTCATGTTTTGGAATTCTTATATATGTGCGAGAGTGTTATCTACACAGATCATAAGAATCTTTAGAATATATTTGAAAAGAAGTTAATATATGTCGAAGAGAAGTTGGGTGTGAAATTTCTCAGTGACTATGATTGTAAGATTCGTGAACCTCTAGGAGGAGCGAACATCGTAGTAAGAGCACTGAGCAGGGATGAGAGGGTGAAACCTAGATGCCTGTGAGCAATGATTATGATAATTCATTCTGGAGTTAAAAGGATGGTACTGACAGTCTAAAGAGAGAGGTTCAGGGAAGAGAGCATGTAAGAAGAAAGATTGCGTGGTTTAGACCAGCAAATGAAAAGAAATGAAGATGGAGGATTGTACTTTGCGGACAGCTATCGGTTTCATTGGGAGGAAACATAAGAATATCAATCATGCAAGGTATTTGATACACCTGAGAATGGATAAGATGTATTATGACCTTAGCGAGAAATGTATTGGGGAGCAAGTATGAAAGAGAATACCGATACCTTAGCAAGTGTTTGATACGCTTGAAGGTGAATGTTGATGTCAACGATTATCAGGGTGATGCAACAGTCAGAAATATCTGGAGATTTTGATATAGAAAGGTTAACAAGACGTTAAAATTGATGAGTTTCTAGAGAGACGTGGAGTGTCGCGTCAATCAGCTTATATCAAGATGAAATACTTACTTTGCGATTGTGGTAAAAGTTTTATAGAGCCTTGAGAACGCGTATGTAGATGAGTACGACTTATTATTCTTAAATGAATGGACTAAGTGAGCATACTATAACACCCCCATTTTTCACTGATCGCAGCGGATAAAGTGTTTAGGGTATTACTTCATAGAATCACAGATACAGTATAGAAAACGACTTGAAAAGAGACGTTTTGGAAATTTAGTTATCATTCATAATTATCAGAGTTTTAATTATAAAAGATATACTTTTATTTTTGATGAGGTCCCAAAAATCTAAGAGTTAGGTTGGTTGTGTTTGAATGATAACCATGAAAAGTCCTCCGAGTTCAGTACCTTCTTCTGCCATGGATCCATAGAAGTAATATACCTAGAATACATGCTTAAAAATTCAACACTAGGTGTTGAGTGAGAATCATAGTTTAGGGGTTAGTGAATACAAGTTCCCTGGGTTCAGTTGTTACACCCATCTGAGAAAATGCAAGTTTTCTGATAATTGTGATGCATGCACAATTATCAGGAGTTTAGTAGGTTGCACTAAGCTCATGAATCACACCTTAACGATCCGGGTCATGTGGGCTGCAGACCTAACATGAGGGGATGGAAGGATAACTTGCCAAAGTTATACCTTGAGTGGATTCAAATATAGTACTTATTGGTACCACCTAGTGGGGTGTTAATACCAACGGGAGTTGTCAAACTACAATAGATCTATCAACTATATTCGCGTTCGCTTGGGTAAAACGTCCCAAACGATTAGATTCATGAATTTTGGTTATGTAGTGGTGGCTGTTAATTTACTCGTGCAAACAACCAAAGAAAAAGACTTGTATTCGGTTTTAAGTAAAGCATTTAGCATATATCCTCCTCATAGGGTTTGCAAAGCATTTAAAGTGAAAGTTTAAAAAGATGTGAGGCTACGAAAAACTCACACGGTATTTAAAAAGGTATGAGGCTATGAACTCACCTGGGTGTAGAGTAATCTAAGTGATGCAAATAGTGACTCGGGAACTAGACCGCCTTACTCACGTATCCTAGTGTGTTGTTGGTTTTGTATGTATGTCAAGCTTTATTTATCATGTTTATGTTTCTTAAGTTATTGTTTTTAGGTTCGTTAATGTTTTATATTTAACATAACACCGTTCAGGCCATTGTAATTCAGAAGTATATGACTCCTCACATGAAGCTCCCTACTATTGTATTATGTTATCAACATAATACCGTTCGGGCCATCATAATTCAGAAGTTAATAATCCTCACACAAAGCTCCCTATTATTGAGTTATGTTGTTATTAAGGTTTAGTTATAATCATATCACCGTTCGGGCCATCATATCTCAGAAGTATATGCAATAATCGTTCGAGGAGTCAGGGCACTTTAATTCTTAAACCCAACAAACTCGTCAAAACCGAAATATCCACATAGTACTCCTCGCATGAAGCTCCCTAGTATTGTGTTATGCTTCTAACTTTATTTAGGTTTTATACTCATATGATATTTTGACTTTTTACCCATATAGTTTATATATTTACGTTTTCTACTTTAAATTTATATTACTTATACTAATAACTATCTATACTTGACACAACTAGTCCCTAGACTTCTATATTTTATGTAACTAACCTAAAACTCCTAAGTTTTCTATATTCACCATTTTAGACCTTTAAGTTTATACTATTTATGTTTTTAGTCCTTTTTAGTTTATACTTATTTTATTATCAATCCTAGGGTTTTAATATTATGCAAAACTAGTCCTTACTACTTATAACTTCTTAGAAATGTCAAAAACTTTCCCTAGACTTTATAATTTCAGGAATTTACGATATATACCCTTATGCATGTAAAGTTTTGCAAAACTAGTCCTAATATGCATGTAACTTATATTTTATCTAGTAATTAAGTTTTCTAGCCTATGTTTTACTTATTATAGCTTATCTAGGTTATTTATAACTAGTGTATGACCTAAAGTAATGACTTATAGTATGCATGCAAGTATATGACTCGATCTAGGGTTTTAAAACTTAAACTAGCAAATGAAAGGGTTCAAGGCTCATGCAAGGATTCCTAGGGTATCTAAGGCATTCTAAATCTGTCCTAAGACTATACTAAAGCTAAATTAACTAAATTTAAGACTTCCTTGGCTAGGGGGGTTTACATGGGTGAAAACTAGGGTTAAGGTTTTCTAGGGCTCGTACGACTTCAAACCACAACACAACACGAGCAATGCCTAGCTACTCATTCCTTATGGCTTCTAACGACTTAGTACTACAGAAATGCGTGGTAGAGAGGAGAAGGAGAGGTGTGAAGAAGAAATGACGGAGGGGAGGGTATTTATATCCGCGGTAAGGCGGTTTGGGGTGGTGCGAGGTGTTTAGGTGTCACGGAGGGGGAGGGATGAGCAAGCAAGGCTAGAGGGTGATGCGGTGAGGCTACATGGTGATGATTACGAGCTAGGAGTTGCTAGGGGGCTGAGCTTAGGCCGGTTGTGGTGTAGAGAAGTCGTGGGAGGCGGTTTGGGTATAAGGGTGACAAGTAGCTTACAAGGAGGTGATCCACCACCTTGCTTGGTAGCTTGGAGGTGCTTGTAAGCTGCTTGGTGGGTTAAGTATGGTTTAGGGTGATTAGGGGTGGATTAGTGGTGGTTTAGTGGAGGTTTAGGGTGGATTAGTGATGGATTAGTGGTGGATTAGTCAAGTAGGTGATGCACCTACTTGTGTGTGTGCTTAGAGGTGTTAGGGTGTTAGGTTAAGGTGCTTGAGGTGTTAGGGTGTTAGGTTGAGGTGTTTTTGGTGTTTATGTTTAGGTTTTACTTGTTTTAGTTAAGTTTAGACCTAGTTTCTACTTATTAAGTGTTTAACGTTTTACCTAAGGTTTAGTACCTAAGTTAAGTTCCTAAGTATGTTTAGTGACTAATCCTAAGTCCTAATGGGTTTATTCTAAGTGAGGGTAACTTATGGGAAAGTTTGGGAGGGTTTGACCTAATTTTGTAACCTAAATGACCTAAGTGTGTATAGTGAGAGACTAGGGTTTATCCTATGGTTTAGTGCCTAGAATAGTGTCCTATGGGTGTCTAATAACTATTCCTAAGTTCTAAAAGGCTTATACTAAGTGGTAATGACCTATGGGGAAGTTTTGGGATGGTTTAGACCTAATTCTAGTTATCTATGACCTAGTTATGGTTTAGGGCTTAGGGGGTTTGTATCTAAGTTCTAAAGGGTTTATTCTATTGTCTAATAGTCCTAATATATCCTAATATTCCTAAGGAAACTCATTCTTAAGCCTTGGACACATTTATACTAGTTAAACTAAGCATATAAGTTCAGATAAGCACATAATCCTACTTAAGTTTTTGTTTAGGGTTTATTAGGGTTTTGTGTTATGTTTAGTGTTTTAGATTGATGAATTACTTATTATGGTGTTGTTATGATTTTATACTTGACATACCTGGGGTTTATAGGATGTGAGTGTTGAGTTATTTGGCTTGTGTAGATACGTGAGCAGGTCTTGTGAGTCATGCAAGTAATAATGTATATAAAAAGCAAAAATTTACCTGTGAAGCACCTACTATATGTATTTGTAATGGGAATGATAGTAATGGGTGTTTTGTGGGTTGTTATAGTCTTATCCCCTTAGAGAAAATCTCATCCCGAGATTTTGACGATTATAGGAGTCGGGGAGAGAATGAGTCGAGAAAGTAGAGAAAGAAGAGGATTATCAAGGAAGATGATGTGAAAAAGAAGAAGATTTTGCACAAGCGGAGTAGGAATTGCTTGTACAAATACGAGATACTTAGGTTTTTATATCTCATTATTTGCAAATAAAGGCATCCCAATATTTGAAAACAAGAGCGTATAAATTCTTAACCTATTTGACTTATAACTTTCTCATTAAAATGTAGGAACATCCTAGTTCATTTTAAGAGGATAGTCATCATAAATCATCCTTAAGTAGTATCGGTGGAAAATGAAGAGAGTTTTACCATATTTAAGGACATATGGTAAGGGAATATTTTAGAGACAAGTTTCAACTGATATGACAACTAGTTCTCATCTCAGTGAAGACAAGTTCTAGATACGGTAGAGAAATATTCTAGTCAAGATAGAAACAAGTTCTGGTCATGATAGAGTCGAGTTCTAGTCATGATAGAGACAAGTTCTAGTCATGATAGAGACTAGTTCTACTAATGATAGGGACAAGTTCTAAAGTTTTCCGGTTTAGCAACTTGTCACATGGTAGATTCCCATGTTAAGACTAGAATGACGAACGTAGAAGATCTCATTTTTACAATTTCATGCAAAGCGAGATTTAATATCATAATCGAACATAATGAGGATTAAAGTTCGATGTAGATATTCTTACAAGTTCTAACTAATAGAAACTTGTGTTATGACGAGAAATACAAGTTCTAGCTAATAGAACATTGCAGGATGAGGTAGGGAGAGAATATAGAGAGAAGAAAATAGAGTGTAAAATGACGGAGAATTAAAAAATGAAGGGAAATGGAGTGAAGAATTTATTGGAGTGGAGTGGAGTAATAAAGGAAAAAGGATGGAATGGTAAAGTAGGGGAAATGGAAAGGAAAAGAAGTTTGGGGTAGGTGGAGTGGGGAAAAGTATAGGAGTAGGGAAAATGGAAAAGTATGATTTTTAATTTGTGGAGTGGGGAAAAAGGCGGGAAAATGGGATTTTGAACGGAAGAGTAGGAAGAAGTGGGAGGAAAGGATTTAAACAGTAAAAGGAGAGAAATGAAAAGATGAGATTTAATGGAAGTGTAAGAGTATAGGATACCTGAAGGAGAATATCCTAACGGAGTTTTAGATTTACTATATTTCTTCCCAGAATTTTGTTTTCCCCCTGAGGTTCTTCTAGTTTTTCCTAACTAATCCTAATTTCAAAGGGTGAAGTGTTTGGTTCCATTGAGGTAGAGGGTTCTAAAGAGGGATTAGGTTTAGGTGTTTTCTTTCCAAAGGGTTGACTAGGCATATCCTTATTTTTAGGTGTTGTTTCAGGTTTTCTCTTTTGTTTTAGGTTGTCTATTATTACCATTATTACTATTATTATGAGTATTACTATTCCTAGGGATTTGAAACCAGCTAGGGCACTATCCATAGTATCTCCTAAGTGAAATTTCCTAATGGGTATTCTAAAAATTTTCAAATCCTAAGGTATAATCTAAAATCCTCAAGTGTATAAGTATGGTTATCCTAAGGGCTAGGTATGGGTAATCTATGACCTAAATCTACTTATTCCTATAGGGTAAGTGTGTTTATCATAAACTAGGGGTCTAAAGGCTTAGGGTGAGAGTTATCTAATCCTAAGTTTTTCCTAATCTATATTTTAATCCTAATGTTTTCCTATTAAGTCTTATCCTATGTCTATTGGGGTAGGGGTTTTGGTTTCTAATCCGAATGGTCTAAGGTTTTCTAATCCTAATGGTTTAAGGTTTTCTAATCCTAATAGTCTAAGGTTTTCTAATCCTAAGTTTATATTTTCTAGGGTTATCCTAATGTTATTTCTAACCTCAAGTATGGAAATCCTAACCAAGGTTTTGGGGTTTACTAAAGGGGATTGGGGAAAACTAGCTCGGGTATCATAGTAATCTAGGAGAATAAAGAGTAGGAATATGCTTATATATGAGGATCATATATTTGCATATGGAATAGTTAGGGGTAGATCTCTCACTAGAACGAAGATAGCTTAAGAAAGCTAAGGAAAGAAGTGAAGGTTTAGAGATCAGAGGAGTAAGAATTCAGATCTCTATGGTGAAGAATGAGGATTCTCACCATCGGTAGGGGGAAAAAGAGTTGAAAAGGGTTAGAGTAAGAGAAATTTAAAACAGTTTAGAGATTCTACATACCTAAGACATCGGGGTGGGTTTCCTAAGATCCTAAGGGTAAGGGTTAAGGGTAGGTTATAGGTGTTCCTAAGGGTTTTCTAAGGGTGTCCTAAGGTGAAAGGCAGTCCTAAGTCTAGTTATCTAATCTATCCTAATTGAGGGGTACCAGGTAGTTTCTAAATCCTAACTTGTTTTATTTA
>JARVZY010000651.1:0-16837 GCA_030686995.1 Artemisia argyi
CATCTACAACAATTACGCCACAAAGTTCATTCTTTCACACCATTTAAAAACAAGATCCGACCAATTGAAAAAAGAAAAGAAAAACTAATTTAATGTTAAAAAAAGGTGTTGACCGGCGTTGACCATCATGTTTAACAAGTAACTTATCTATACAAGCTTAGCAATGGACAAAAACAGTTTTTGGGTCAACTCAACCTGACCCATATTACTTCCAACTGTACTTGCTAAGCAGTTTACCCCTTTACCCAACCAGCCAACCTGACCCGCCCATGTTTCGAATTCTAGAAAACACAAATACAATTCTTTGCCTGTATCCTTTTTATGAAAAATGAACGCAGGATCCCCAGATTAATAAACTTCCTTCTTAAAGAAAAATAAAACAATCAAAAATTAGTATAACCTTCTGGTGCTGTATCATTCGAACAATGATTCTTTATCATGACAGCGATATGTGTTTGAGAAGCTCCAGCAAGTTCAAACTTTTCAACAGCAATCTCCAAACATTCATGCCAAGCAGGCACCCCAAGCTTATACTCCATAATCGATCTTTCATAAAGCATCGTACCCCACAAAACATTCAGTCGAGACCTCATGTTTGCAGCCTGTTCAGCGGCTTCATCTTGTGTTATATCTCTTACAAATGAACCCAATTCCGTCTTTTGTAACTCTAATTTCACTTTATTGGACCTCAAAACATCATTAACACGTTTAGTCTCCATATCCTCCCATATTTTCATACCCTTTTCCATATTATCTTCAGCCTCGTTGTATAAAGCAACCGTCTCTGTTGAATCCCATGTTTCAAGATTAATCTGAGTGCTAAGTGCATAATACCATGAAAGTTTCGCCTGTTCAAATTGTTGTTGTCCTAAAGCTAAAAAGCCTTCATAGAAATCAGGTTTAACTTTAATGGCTTCTTTATATTGTTCACCAGCTTTTGAATACTCCATTTGTGCCCACTCGTATGAATCTTTAACCTGTGAAAATACAGATTCTCTTGAAGCGTTTTCTGTATAGTATACCCGTTTTCGTGCTCTTGACATATGAACATTTCCCCAATTAAAGTACGCTACAGCGACCATCTCTTGAAATTTATCAGCTGCAATTTGAAAAATCTCTTGAGCTTCATTACTTGTGACAGTATCCTCCATAGCTTCAGAGTAAAGCTTCAAACCAAGTTCATGAAGATCCACATATGCGTCTGTATTGAACCCAACATAGTTCTTGAAAAGCTGAGCAAACTCTAGAATCCAATCATCAATACAAGCGGATGAATTTAAAAGCTTTTGTTTTTGTTCTCGCCTTCTAATATGGTCAAAGAACGGATCAAGCTCAGGGTTGACTTCAACAATGTAGAGCCTAAATGCACCTCCTTGATCACAAGTTGAAGATTCGGCCCATTTTAGTTCTTCATTTGTGGTAATAGTTACCATATCTCCCTCTTCATCTTTATATTTTATAAGAACCGCTTTTGACACTGGAAACCGATCACCAATGATCTCTCTAAGCATTAGTATATCACAATTAGAAGGAATTTTCGCCCATCTGATATCTTCCCCGTATACGAGTTTAACAACCCTTTTTGGCTCTTCTTCTATGCTAGTATCCGTGCTGATGTTTTCCACAACAACCAACTTATCTTCAGGCTTTTTTCTTCTCTCTCAAAATCGTTTAATTCATTCATTTTTTCGTGAATCCTATCACTTTTTTTGCTTTTCTTGTCCCCTTTTTTCTTTTTCTTTTTATGCACCTTCTCCTTATCCGTAATTTCATCTGTTGGCATTGTATCCACAATCTTCGATGCAGTCACATCATTTGGTTTATCTACAATCAGCTTATCCCCCATACGAGATTTCACTCGATCTAAAATCTCGGCTGCCATGAGATTTTTCGGTTCTGTATCCAACACCGAATTAACATCTCTTAAAGCCAAATCAAGCCGGTTTAAAGCTTCATAACACCTAGCTCGTTTCAAGAGTGCTTTAATATACTTAGGCGTGACTTCAAGGGCCAAATTACACTCGTGAATAGCCCTAGGAAAATCACTAATACCCATTTGCATATAACACGCTGCAATGTTACTATGCAGATAAGAAACATCTAAATGGTTTCCGGGAAGCAATTTAAGCGCTTTTTGATACTTTAATATCCCTCCTTCGTAATCTTTAGTTTGAAACAACTTATTCCCTTCTTCTTTAAGTTCTTGCGCCATTGAAATGAAAACCATAGTGTCCTTATCATACATCTTTGCGTTATTCTCATCATCATCAAAAAATTTTTGCTTCACATTAACACTATCCGTCATTTTCGACCCTATTTTCTTGCTCTTTTTCGACTGTTTTCCCATTGTATAACCTTAAAAGTACAAATCTTTCCCTACAAATCCTTTTAGAACCAAATTTTAATAGTCGAAAATTTTGATCTAAAATCTAAGGCAGCTAAATTCAGTAAACCTTAAAGATAACTAATCTCAGCAAACCCACAAACAAATTTCACAAATAAGACCTTTGCTATGTGTAAATCCTTATTCTAACAGCTCAAAACCAAGACTAGAAATGATATCAATGTAACAAAGAATTGTATAAAAGTATGAAAATTAGGAAAACTTATCTGAGTTAGAAGAACTTCTCCCGGGAAAACAATTAGAAAAGATTGAGTTTGGTCTTTTTAACATTTGTATTGGGTTTTCAACATTGTTGGATCTATGTTGTTAGTATTTCTTAGTATTTATTTATTATAATTAAATGTTTGTTGGGACATTTAATAAAGCAAAATGTTCTTTTCCTTTTTCAGAATAATAACTTAATGGCCTGTAAAAGTGAAATAGAAAAGCAATTGTGAGGATGTTTAAAGTTTAAACAAATATTCAAGATCAGTGAAAGCTCAAAATGAGTGAGGCCTTAACTTAACGAGCTTGAGCTTGACATAAAGCTCGTTCAATAAGGGAGTTCAAGCCCGACCTCGGCTTCAAATATTGAGTTCGAGTAGACTCGTGAGTCAAAACAAGCTTTTATCTGTACAACATATTACATATATAAAGATATAATTATATACTCCGTATCATATAATTTTTAAAATAAAATAAATGCACTTAATTAACTTTTAAATCAAATAATGCTATTTTTTTTTATAAAAGTACATTAATTAAAATCTCATTGGCAACACAATTTTCCAATTTTGATTCTTAAAAGGTTAAAAAAAATTAATAAATGAACCGAACTCAAGCTTCTCTAATACTAAATGTCCTCCTAATACTAAACGAGCCAAGCTCGGACATTCTCGAGACTTGGGCTCAACTCGACTGGTTTACACTCCTACTGAAATCTAATAGTGAGTCCCGTATAAAACTTGTAGCATAGTGATATCATGTGAGATATTTTTAGCCTCAGGGGTTGTAAGATCAAGTCTTGTAAACAACAACGATATTTATTTCAACTCATTAAAACTTGACTTTATTCCAAAGTATACCTGCTCATTTAGTCTAAGAATACAAAACTAATTCTCAACCTATTACTTGCTTAAAAAAAAAGAGGTTAACCGGTCGATATCGACCCTTTCTTCAACCAACCTTTTCTCAACCTACGTCTTTAATGCATTAATTGTTTCAACTTTCATTTAAATTTGTATTGAAAATGCTATATAGAGAAGTGTAATTATATGTAATGCACGTTCCTTTTTTTAATGAAAATAAAGAAAGAAATGTCATGTGGATTACAAGAATAATTATATTGCGTGAATTTAAAGAAATGATTTCCCTGGCGGAGTGGAGGACAACGTTGAATACTAGGTCCCACGTAGAGAGTACTTTGGTTCTATAATGGGAGATGATTGGGACACTCATAATTTTGATTGGGACACTCAATTGTACAAACAGTTAAAGCATATTGTAAGTATTATACAAGTATCTAATGCATACAGTGGAGTGTCCCAATCAAAAGAGTGAGTGTACAAATCATATCTAGTCTAGGTTACCAAATTACTGGTTAACAATCATAATACAAGATGATAATGATTAGTAATCACAAGTTCTTGATTAGTAGAATTTAAGATAATCATTGCATTTTTATAAAAGTTTGAAATGAACAAAACTGTGATGACCTTTTAACTTGACAAAACAATTTAGCTTCATTCGAGTAAAATAATAATAATAATAATAATAATAATAATAATAATAAATCGTTTGTCAGTATTCATATTTAGGGTCGTCTTTGAGGGTGTGCAAGGTAAGTGACCGTTCAGGGTTCCAAAATTTGTCCCGTTAATAATTATATGCATGTGTACACATATTTTTCACGAAGAAAAGAATATATTTAGATGAGAAAATATCTTAAATGAGTAATATGTTAGAACGTTTAGATAACTAATTGCATTATATCTTATAAACGTTGAAACTTGATATATAACATTCCTTATCGAAAGGTATTATTATTTAATTTCGTCCAGGGTCCTCAAACATTTTATAAACTCATGAGACTGCCCTATTCGTATTGAACTTGTCATGTAACTTAGCAAAACCTAATTCTAACGTGAAAAAATATTGTCTAAAACTTCAACCACTAAAACTTGCTTATACAACCAAGAAGAGTCTGAAATATCGCATACTCATAATTATTGGATGGTGTTAGTGGGCCAAGCCCAGTTTGTTGATTTAAGGCCCGGTAGGATTTTTCTCATTTAATCTCTATTATCGTTCAATAAAACGTTAAGAGAGAATTCTATAATCTATCATGCTATCGGAGCGTTTCTGACCCAAGACCTAGTCAGATTTCATGAGCCGCTACTTTTATATCACCCCATTATCCTTTTATCCCTCTTCACAAGCTCTAGCCGCTTCTATTTCTAAAAATAATAATAATAATGATATCCAAAAAACCATATATCCTCATACTATTTTTGCCATAACTTTTAAACTATCCAGAGCTAACTTTTACGCGGTTAGTACCATTCCCTATGTTTTCCAATTCTGAACAAAATCACACCGAAATCATATCTGCCAACCTTCCGACGTGACATCACGTGCTGCCAGAAGCTAGCTGCCATAGATTTAAAAAAACATAAGATAAAATCCTGATTAAGAGGATGCTGCTATCAACCAAAACCTCTATGTTTGCTTTATTTGTTTTCTTTTGCTATTGTAGTTTGAAGACTTGTCTCAGCTCGCTTTCGGATGTCTTAAACAACAACTTAATTATTGCATTAATACTTTTGATGTTTCTTTTTACTTTTACCAGCATTTTGAAGATTTCATTCGCTTACTGTTGGATATCTTCATCAATAAAATAGTTATAGCTTTTAACGTTTTAAGTTTCTATTTCAATTACGCTCGGAATGCAGTGGAGTATTATATGGTATTAGTCATCTCAAGCCCAATTTGTGGGTTTAGTGCCCATTAAGGTTTCTCCCATTTAATCTCTATATATTATGACTCAATAATACGTTATAACCTACATGGGATTTCTATAATCTAACATATCAAGCCAAGAATCAAGCCCGTCAGTTGGTTAGGTCCATTAGGGCTACAATCTAATTTTACTCTAAAACTAGTTTCTCAATAACACATTATGACTTACGAGGTTTAAAATGTTCAAAATGATATCAAAGCAGGTCTCATCGTGCCTCCATGCCAAACCGTCAAACCCTAGCCGCCACTTTAAAAAAAATCCATTTCGGCTTCAACCCTAGTCTCTCACATTTTTTAGCATAACTCCCTAATTCTAAGGAGTTAATTGACGTCGTCAGCGCCATTTGATATGTAATCAAATTTCAAAGAAAAGTATACTAGAATCGCCTCTTCAGCCTAACTCTCAGACCGGTTAGAGTAGCTTATGTCGTCATGGACGTGGGTTCGTAAGTAAATTCGAAGAAAATGCTACCGTTGATGCAAATAATGTCTAAAATTTTTATTTCTATCTTTCGATATCTCTATGTTTTGATGATAACAAAATGTGAAAACATTTTACGTCAAAGTTAACGTAAACAAGTTTTAATCAAAATATCCGATTTCTACGCAAATCACTATAGGTATGAACAAACAAAGAGATTACTTGACAAATGATCTAAGAAGTGAATTTTTGTTTTAAACTCTACAATTGTGAGGTGACAAAACATTCTTTTCAAAAATACATTTTACAAATTATTTTTGAATTTTAAAAAAATGTTTTATTTGGAAAAATGATTTCAAAAACAGTTAACAACTATTTCCCCCCCTAATTAGCTCCAAACTTCCCCAAATAAACCTTCACCACTAAAAACAAAAAGGGAGCATTTTTGTCTGGCACGGTACCACTAAATTTAGTGGTACCGTGTGATATTTAGTGGTGTCGTCCCCCCATAACGGTCAAATTTTCATTTCCTATAAATACCACCTCACTTTTCAGTTTTTGACTATTCTTTTTCACACAAAACTTTCTGTATTCCATCCTCCTTTTCTAGTTATACTTCTTAGATCATTAGTTAGTCTTATTTTGTTTAAAGGGTGATTCTTTCATCCAACCAAAGATCACCTACATTCCTCTACTAGTCAAGAGAAGAACACAAGGTGTCAAGAAGACACAAAGTGTTAGAGTCTTTGTGTAGTGCACTTGCATTACCTATTGTTTGCTTGATTGTATCTTGATATACATCAAGTATTGTAATATTGTATAAGCTATCTTGTGTGGATCATTGTGATCGTGTTGAGATCTTAGGGATCTCTTGTAGCTAGTGTGAAAAAGTATTGATCAAGTGGATCAATGTAGATTGAGTTGATTGTGTAGATTGTGTGAGGATCGTGTTGATCGTGTGAAAGGTTATAATCGTGTTGATCGTGTGAAAGGTTAGGATCGTGTGAGAAGTTTGGATCGTGGTAGATTGGTACTAGCTAAGATTAGTACTCGACATCTAGCTTAGTGTCGGAAAATAACGTAAGTGACGTTGTACGGTTTTCTCCGCCTGAAGGGAGGTTGTTGACATAGTGCTTATAACTCTCGAGTTGGGTACTCGGGGAGTGGTGTAGGGCGAAGAAGAGCTTTGTGACCGAACCACTATAAATCACTTGTCTCGGTTTGATCTTTCCATCTCTATCTCTTTATTTATTTCTATTGCTTGTTAGTGTTAGCTTAAGGTTGTGTTCATATTGGTGTTGGTTGATTTCATCTACATACGAATTAAAGTTTTTCACAAAGTAAATATTTATAATTAAACAAAAAGTCGGTAAACTATTCAACCCCCCTTCTAGTTTCCCATAATTGGTACCAGAGCCACGCCAGGTAAGTTTTTAAAGTAAATTGTATTTTAAAACTTGAATCGATCAATGGATTTTGACAAATATCAAGAAGGGCAATCCATGCAAAGACCACCACTTTTTGAAACCGATTATTTTATATATTGGAAAACAAGATTCGAAACGTATGTGAAATCAAAAGACATTGATCTTTGGCATGTTATTACCGATGGTGACTTTCAACCTAATGAAAAAGACCCAATAACTAAAAAGGATCATGTTGTTCCTTATGAGCAACAAAGTGAAAATCTTAAAAGAAAACTAGCCAAAAATGATGAGGCTAAAATGGTTATTTACAACGCATTGCCGAAAAAGGAATTTGAAAGAATTTTTATGTGTAATACGGCAAAAGATATTTGGAAAACTTTGTTAGTCACTCATTAAGGTAGTAATCAAGTCAAAGAGAACAAGATTGATCTTCTTGTTCAACAATATGAACAATTTTCCATTCCGGAAGATGAAACCATAGATAGTGCTTTTGCTAGATTTAATACTATTATTACTAGTCTTAAAGCTCTTGATGAAGGTTACTCTAGCAAGAACTACGTTAGGAAGTTTCTTAGAGCTCCACATCCCAAATGGAGAGCAAAGGTCACCGCCATTGAAGAATCAAAGAACTTGGCGACATTATCACTTGATGAACTTATAGGAAATTTAAAAGTTCATGAAATGGTAATCAAGAAAGACTCCGATATTGTCAAAGGAAAAAGTGAGAAAATTAGATCTCTTGCATTGAAAGCCAATAAAGAGTCTAGTGACGAGGAAAGCTTGTGTTCCGATAGTGAAGACGAAGAGTATGCGTTAGCAGTTAGAGATTTTAAGAAGTTTTTTAGAAGAAGAGGTAAATTTGTAAGACAACATCGTGATGAGAAGAAGTCGTCTTCAAAGTATCGTGATGACAAGAAAGGAAAGAGTGATAGGAAATGCTTTAGATGCAGAGATCCAAATCATCTTGTTAGTGAATGCCCTAAACCACCAAGAACCAACAATCAAAGAGCCTTCGTAGGAGGTTATTGGAGTGATAGTGGTGAAGATGAAAAGGAAGAGAAGCCCAACGACGAAACATGCCTTATGGCTTAAGCTTCAAATGAGGTACACTCCAACTCCTCTTGCTATAGTGATGATAATTCCTCAACAAATGACAACTTACTCTATGAAGAATTAATAAACTATGTGAGGTAAGTTCTAAAATCAACACTAGAAACAAAACACTAAAAGAAAAATTACACATGCTTGAAACGGAAATCATAGGATTGAAAGATCAAGTTAAAAGACTTGAGTTAAAAAATGAATATGATCTTGATTGTGAATCATGTCACAAACTCAAGGTAGAAAACGTAAACCTTAGGAAAAACGCACTTAGGATTATAAAATTTGAAAAAGGAACCAAAGCTATAGATGACACGTTAGAAAATACTAGATGTAGTGAACATATCAACATAGGTCTAGGTTCTGACTCAAATAGAGCATCAACAAGTAAAACAAAAAAAGTAAGATTTGATGAACTCATAAGCACTGTCGAAATAGTGGACAATACCTCTAAAGATACATACGGCACCACTAAAACTAGTGGTACCGTGGTACCGTCTGGTGGTATAGACAGAACTGAGTCAAGTTTAAATAATAACTCAATTTCAAAACCAAGTCACACAGCAGTTAACAAACTCAAATCATCTTCTGGTAATAGAAAGGAAGTCAAAAGTATTTATAAACCATTGTCAACCCCTGGACTTGGGTTTATAAAACCAAATACTAGATCTAAGACTCCTCCGCCTAGAAAAACAAATGTTCCTAAATCTCGGCTGAGGACTCCCCAACCGAGAAGTAACTTTAGTAGACAAAGCTATCCAAGTAACTATCCTATAGCTTGGAATAATCTTCAACAAAGAAGTTACTTGCCTTGGGAGATATGTCCTCTGTTCCAACATCCTAACCAAATGCAACTAATGCACAAGATGGTTAATACTAACAACCTTGGACCCATGAGATATTGGGGACCAAATATTTGAATCTTTTGTTAATACAAATATCGCCTAAAAACGTTATTTATATTTTACGATCTTTGCTAATTTTTGTTAATAACAAAGTATGAACTTTAGCTAAAAGTAAATTATCACTTTGAGTGTTTAAGTCTTGTTTAACTAATGTTTACATTTCCTTTTAAACTAAACATTGGTTTTATTTCTTAAATTAGAAATAGTCACATCACATTTATGGCAAGTTTTGTCATTATGTATTTATGGCAAGTTATGTATTTGACCTGCTTTCATGTTGCTTGCAAGTATTGTGTTTGACTTACTTTAAGTGATGTGACATTGTTTGGTTGCTAGAAGTTATGAGACAAGACATTGTTTGGTTTGGGAAGTTATTGCAAAAACCTACTGCAAACCCGGCGATACCCTGGGGGTACACGGGCGGAACCCATCTCAGGGTTCCGCCTGATCCGCCAGACATGCAAAATAGTGTGCTATAAATACCAAACCATTTGTTTGTTTTGGGTAACCCTTTAGGACTTATTCTCACATATTCTTTCAACTAACTCAGTAACCCTTGACTTGTGTGATTCTCTTATGTAGCAAGGAATTCCACTGATCATTCAAGAAGTTGCAAGCTTCAATTCTAAAGTTGCAAGTCTTGGTAGCTTGGTCATGTATAAGCTTTGGTAGTTTATACTTCATGTGTGTCATGTATGTAGAAGTTATAGGTTAGTATTTTAGGCCTCAAAATACGTAGTGTGTTGGGAGTTGTTGTACCCTAGTAAAAGAACTAACGGGAGTGGTTGTACCCTTGGTAAAGAACTCGACATCTAGCTTTGTGTCGGTAAAAGTGTAAGCGACGAATGGGAGTGGTTGTACCCTTGTAAAAGAACTCGACATCTAGCTTTGTGTCGGTAAAAGTATAAGCGACGTGTAAGGTTTTCTCCTCCGGTGAAAGGAGCTTGTTGATTAGTGTTTATAACTCTCGAGTTGGAAACTCGGGGCGTGGATGTAGGGAAAGGAAAAAGAGTCCTTGTAGCCGAACCACGATAAACTATCGTGTTGTGGTTTGATTGTTTCTTTCTCTACCTTTGCTTATTATATGTTGTTGTTTAGTTAGAATTGTTGATCACATAAAAAGCTTTTCAAAGAACCAAAACAAGTAATGTTGTTCTTACATCTTTAAACATAAGTAAAGCTTTTCAAAGAACTAAACAAGCAAAGTTAGGATCATTACAAGTAAAGCTTTTCAAAGTATGAAACAAGTTAAGTTGGAATTGTTATTCACATGTAAAGTCTATTCAAAGAATCAAACATATTAAGTTGTGCTTATATCTTTAACCAAACGTCAAGTTCTCAAAGGTTATTTAAGCTAAATAAGAATCGAAAAAGCGGTAAACTATTCAACCCCCCTTCTAGTTTTCCACAATTGGCATCAGGAGCTACGTTACTCAAGATCTTTAAAATAGAATGTATTTTAAAACTTGGATCGATCCATGGATTTTGAAAATCTCAAAGAAGGGCAACCTATTCAAAACCAACCGCTATTTGAAAAAGAAAACTTACTTGAATGGAAAAGTAATTTTGAAAACTATGTAAAATCAATTGATCAAGATCTTTGGCATATTATTTCTTTTGGTAATTTCAAACCAAAGAAAACAAGTTTTTGAAAACCAAGATAACTATCTTAAACTTGATAAAAATACTAAAGCTAAAACAATGCTTTACAAAGCTTTAGTACCAAATATGAAAGAATGTATTTTTGTCAAAAGGCTAATGATGTTTGAAAAATATGGTAAACTTTCATCAAGGAATATGTCAAGTCAAAGATGATCAATTTAATCTTACATATGAATTAGAAGTTTTAGAAAAACTAATTGATAGACACTTAGTAGAAGTTAATACATGTGCTACTAGTTTAAATGTTTTAAATGAAGGTACAAGTGAAGATGAGTACGTGTGTTTTGTTGAACCTGCTTGCGTATCTTGGAATGTAATGGAAGTTGACGAAGACAATGATCCGGTAGTTTATTGTCAACTTATTGATACAACAAGCAAGGTGTAAGTAAAGGTGATTACTCGTGTCAAGCTCGTTGTTGTCTTGCTTGCGATTCATGGATTAACTCGGATGAAGATGAAGTCAGTCATCCGGTTTGTGATTCTATACTAGATAAAACATCAAGCAAGGTACACTTTGAAACCAAACTATTTTGCTTTGATTAATTTATCCTAGAGTTTTCTAAACTATAAAATGAGTCTAAACATTTGTGCAACATGGACCTAAAAGCTATCTTCAAGAATGAGTCTTTAAAATCTCTTAAGAATATCTTTAAAAAGGAAATCTTATTGGAAGATAAAATGTCTAGAATTAAGAGTAATGTTGAAATTAATCTAGAATGTAAATTATGTCTAGATTACAAACATGAGATTAAAATGCAAAATGAGAAAAGAAAAATTATTAGTTAAATTTGATGAAAGCTCAAAATCTCTTGAAAGATTGTTGGGGAGTCAAAGGTTGTTTAAAGATAAAACCGGATTAGGATTTAACTCAAAAGCACCATTAACTAATAAAACAAAGCAAGTAAAATTTGTCTAACCTAGAAGAAAGACTTAGAGATAATTCTATCTCCAATAGAAACTCATGATAAAAGAATTAAGATTATCATGCTCTATGCCTTTATATGATTGTCTAACCTTCTTGGATACATGAGTTATTGAGTTTCAAAGCATGTCGTCAAACCAAGTCTTTACGCTTAATGCTTATTCGCTTGATAGCATCTCTATGCAATTTAAAAGGTACGCATTACTTAAACTTGACTTTGGTTATATCTTGTCTCTAGCATTATGTGCTCAAATATGTGTTATTTGTAATACTCTAGAGTGTCTACCTGCTATTTGTAAATAACTAAGATTAGATTCTATGCAACAAGGAATTTAGTCTTTAGTACTAGTAAGGAGATATAAGGTGTTTTGGTTATTTAACCATCAAGAGATAAACACGAAAAACTCTTGAGTTTGTCTCACTCAACTCTTGCTTACAAGTGAGCTAACTAAGCATCTCCTAAGTGTTAAAATGTCTAACACTTTTGTGATGCTTGCAAAACAAACCTTTGTTAAACAATTTTCTCAAACACCATACTTTGAGTCTTTAATTGTGTCTTTCTTCAATCACTCCTTTATAATCTCACATAAAACACACAAGGTAAAATAAATCACAATTAGCATATATTAGGATGTGTGAAAGAAAATAAGTTTTCAACATCTAGGATTTACACATCAAATGTGACACATAGTCTAATGATGTTGTACCTCTTGGACTTTTTAAAAATAAATAGAGTTCATAGTGTCTTAAGTAAGAAAACCTAAAGAGTCGAGGAGTCGTTGAATATGACATTTAACGAGTGATCTCCTCCTTCTATGATATCATCTTTGGTAGATGATAACTTAGTCGAAAGTCAAATGATGGCAAGACAAGCATGAAGTTAAAGTACAAAACAACATCTTCTCACCTTGAGTTAAACATTAAATCAAGTAAAATTGACATAAGTTATAAAACTTGATTTATAGGTTATTAGTTGTGTCTAAACAAATTCAACAAAAACAATTTTTGGAATTTAGAATAAAACAAATAGTGAAACGAAGTTCATATTTCAAAGTAATCAAGTGAGTATAGTGTCAATATTTGAAAGACTTTTTGATAATAAAAGCAAGCCACAAAAGCAAAGGATTTTAACTTAAAGACATTCCTAGTTGCTCTCTTGTTCTCAATGGTTAAGTTATTGATGACTTATCAAGAATGAGATTAGTAAATCCGTAGGTAAAAATTAAACGTAGAGAAATGTTTGGAAGACTACTTGTTCTCATAACAATTAGATTCAACATTATGTTTAGTTTTTGTCTATGTGATCGTGTTAAAGAAGATCCTAAAACAACTCTTTAATTGAGCCTATTTGGATACATCATAAGGTACTACACAACTAGGATTATGGTCTCCCAAAAGAACGGGAATAGAAACCATAGTGTATGCCAAATGGAGTTATGTCGGTAATAAGTTGATAAGAAAAGCACAAGTGGTACTTGCACTTTTATACTTACTTACCCAATGATTCTCCAAAACGCGTAAGATTCTCAAATTAGTATCGAATGGAGAAGCACATCAACAAGCTCCGCTTGAACAAGCAAATTCGCGTCAACAACGGAATTCATCTTATCAACGTTGTTATCCCTTCAACAAAGGAAGCATCGACTTCAGCGACAATTCAATTCATTATGTTCTTTATAGACATATTTGTGATCCATCATCATCGCCTTGGTAAGATTGTTCATTGAGGAACGTCTTATCTAAGAAAGTCTTCTACGTTAACTATTTCATCCACGCGTTAACAAAATCTCTTGAAAGTGAAGCATTCATAATTCCTAGGCTTAGTCAAAGATTCATAAGACCTAAAACCTTAAGGTTTGAACGTTAGGATAAAACCATAAAAATCAAGACAAATTATTTTTTGAGTTTCTCCCTGCAGAACCCACGGTACCTTCAGACCATACGGGCGGAACCCATTTTTTGGTTCCGCCTGGTCCGCCAAACCTCAGAATGTTTAAACTTTTTATTTCAAAGCCAAACACCCTCTTTAATCTTAACAAAAACTAACAAACAGCATCACCCTCTCTAAAACACATATCCTCACGAATTTTAGGGCTTCTAATCCAATCTCTTCCAATCCAATTAACTTTGTAAGTATTCTAATCAAAATTGCACTTTTAATTTAATTAAAACATTTGTGCTTACAATCATTAACTAGAATCTTAGGGCTTTTGCATAAAACTTCATGATTCATGAAAAACTTGGTGGCTAGTCAATTATGTATTTCATTAAGTTAAGAAATGTATCTTTTCATTGTTACCTTGATTTACCAAACACACCAAGAGCATTATTTTTCTAATTGCAACATGATTCATCGCCACATTGTTAAAACAAATGAAAAATATCATTTAAACATCACTTGCATTCTATCTCTTGAATGCTAAAGGGGATACATAACTAATATGTATTTTCGGGTACATTCAATCGAAGACACATTCAATTAGGAGAGTATTGGTTATCTTTTGTTTTTACAACAAAATTTGCATAACAAAACGATTTGGGAATCAAAATGAGTCAAGATAACCATGTCTTCACATTGTCTTGCATATAAAAATATATTAGAACATCCTCGTTGTTAAAAGTCATTAACATACAATTTTATGTTTTCTAGGAATCAACATGCCTCCCGCTAACAAATCCGATCACAAAGAAACCCTTAAATACATGCCCAAACACCATATGACCAAAGGTCTCAACTCGGTTCAAGTAGAAACCTTTAAGGCATTAGAAAAACGCTATGTTCACGAAGGTAGAACCATTGATCCATCCTTTCTAGAAGGAACATCTATTCGCCAAAACTTTGCCGCAATTCACTTTGATTGTCTCCTTGATTTAGATGAGCCAATTTGTCCTAGGTTCATCTTGGAATTTTATGCAACCGTAAACCTTTCCTCATGTGCCGGTGGTAGGATTTCATTAAACTTCACAACCAATCAAATATCACATGACATAGATTTAAAAGACTTAGCTATAATTCTTGGTGTACCAAATGAGGGAACTTGCCTCTACACGGATAAGTGGCCCATTTCAAGCCTTGATACTATTGATCGTTTTTATCCATACGATACACCTCTTGCTAGTAAGGAAATTATTAAGGAACACCTCTTTGTTAGAACCTCTACCACTAGGGTGAACCGTTCGGGGAATACTATAGATAAAGATCCTTTTGGTATGGAGCTCAATGAGCTTAAACCGCAATTTAAGAAATGGGAAGAAATTCTTAGGGCTAACGTCATAAGTACCATAAGAAATAGAGATCACATCAACGCATGCCTATGCTACATGCTATATAGCATTTCCACCGGTCAACCCTTCAACTTAGCCTACTACCTTGCCAAAAGAATGGCCGACATATCCTTAGTTGGAACAACCGCTCTTCCCTATGGCATGTTTCTTACCCGCCTCTTTAGAGCAATCTCACCCATTTCTCCTAACAAAGATGGAATACGTGTTGACTATTTTCTTGTTCCTCACACCTTTGTTCCCCTAAGTGATAAACGTGTATACAAAAATAAGGGCAAACGTACTCGATCACCTACACCATCACCATCATCATCATCCGGAATGAGCGAGGATGATAAACTTCCCAACTCTAAGTTACCTCCTTTAGAATACCTTCAAGCTCTCCCCATCATTGACAATGCTTCCGAAGAATTCAAGCAAACCAAAGGAATGTTCAAGTGTTTTGGAAGGTACCTAAACAAGCTCAAAAAGAAGATAGACCGGTTGTGAGAAGAAAAAGGAGCGTTTGGCATAGGAATGCTTTAGAATCGTCTTTGTGTTAAAACTATGTGAATTATGTGTTTTTCACTTTCATTGTTTATTATGTTTGTTGGATTATGTTTATATGAAATTTTATGCATAATGACAATGTTTAAGGTGTTTGTCATCTTTTCTATGCTTATGGGAATTCTTACTAAGTATAGTAAAATCCTCGACCTCAAGGTCAAAGTCCCATGATTGGTATGTTTACATGTCTAATTTTTGCATTGCCCAACTAGAAATACCTTATCTTTTTGATTTTAGGAGTTTTCGAAAATTTTGAAAATCGTCTCGCGGGTCAAAAACGCGGACTGCCTAATTTTTTACCCCTGGCGGATCTGGCGGTACCCAAAATTGGGGTCCGCCAGTGTGTTTTCTGGGAATTCCAGAAATGGCCCAACGGACCAGGCGGTACCCTCAAATGGGTTCCGCCAGTGTCTTCTGAGGGAACCGCCAGACACCTGTAGAAAATTTTTCCATTTTTCTTAAAGTCCAAAACTTGTAATGTGTCAAAATCATTATCCTAAGTGAGAAACATCTTTCATTTACAACAACAACCATATTGGAACAAACCTCACTCACTAAAACAATTAGGAAGACACTTCCCGCCAAAAATTCAAATTTAAAACATAACTAACCAAAGGACCCCTTTTAAAGGATCCTTCAAGCCTTTGATACATTTTCAACCAAACCACTTCCCATGATCACAAAGCATTGAGTGCTTAGGTTGGTCTTTCACTCCATCCTATTCATTGGATTGACCTCAAATGATGTGACATGGTCATGAAAATCATTTGACCTCAATCTTAGAATAGTAAAACATCAAATCCAAACACTATTTCAACACTTTTCTCATCCTATAAAATTGAAAGCTTCACAACAATTCAAATCACACCTTTCAAATCACAACAACTCAAGACTTCTCCCCTCAAACATCAAAACCAAAACCAAAACCTTTGAAATGACCAAATCCAACACCTCATCCGAGTCATCAAAATCATGTGCTAAAACCACTAGGATTAGTGTGAAACCTTATTGCTTTAACAAAATCACAAAGTCAAGCTCATCATCATCAAGTGATGCTTCACTCAACATCTCCTCACCTATCCAAGATTACCTAAATTTTACTACCTCAACTACACCCTCAACACATTGTAATACCAGTGTGATCACCATTCAAGATTTGCTTAATCTTGC
>JARVZY010006022.1:0-27632 GCA_030686995.1 Artemisia argyi
AAATGTTTGAAGTTTGAAAAAATTTTGTAAATCGGTATGCTATTTATAGCCTTTTGAAACAATAGGAGCGGGATATATTTAAAATTCAAATTCAAATAAGAGCGGGATATATTTAAAATTCAAATTCAAATAGGAGCGGGATATATTTAAAATTCAAATTTTAATAATATAGTGTTTGAATGTTTAATGAATGAAATTGTTGAGGATAAAATTTGTAAATTGTTATTTTAAAAAAAGGTGGGTCCCAGAAAGTGGTTTTATCGGGTGTTATGAGTTCCTGGTATTTTTTGTGTTATGTTATTTGGTGTTAAAATGATGTGCCGCTGACGTGGTAGTGGTATTGGTGTTATAACATGCTATTACTCGCTTTGCTCTAATTTCTTGCTAGAGCGCTATCAATGAAGTTTTGTTTTAAGAAGTCTCATAGGTCATCAAAGTTGTCAATACCCCAAACATAAGACCACACGTTTATGGTTATACAGTTATACACAAAATGAAAGTTCATAACCCAAGGATCCATATTCTATATATTTTATCTAAGTCTAGGTGTCACTATTTGAAATGATTTGAAAAGTAAAATGATTAATTAAACTAAATAAAGCTGAAAGCAAATAAAACATAAATGAAATGTAAAGTTGTGAGCAATAAGAGAGAAGTATACTAACCTAATTAATCATCCTAAATTGTTTACAATTATGTTTCCTATCAAGCTAATCTCATGCTTCAAGTGGGGCGGACATATATCACTAGGTTTATATGGTCAGGTTCCCTAGCCTATCTCCCCTGAATCCTGTCGGGAACTAAAGGCACTACCCCTTGCTAGTAAGCCGGCGTACGGTAGACGGGTTTGAGTCATTAAGTGCCACTACATGCTAGATGTATCCTTGTATGGTCCGGCCTCTTGGATCTTAGACCATACTTTAACTAATTAAGTTTATCCAACCCGGAAAAGTGGTCATATGGTCAATTTGCACACAAGGCGAATGGTCAGTTGTCATCCCAATCATTTCCTCGCAACCTAACTACGCAAGGGTCCTATGGTCAATTCTCCTCGCATACCAGGTATAACCGGTTCTTTTAAACTACCGCAACTAAAGGATCTATGATAAACTAAGCATGCACACACTAGAAGCATTATAAAAAGCACGAAAATATAATCAAAAACAATATAAGAATCATAACTAGGCTAGCACCAGAGGTGCTTAGCCGATCATATTATATTTAACACTCGATTCAATGTTTACAAGAGCCATTAATTCGAAATGTAAATGGAAAGATGAAAAACTAAAACTTATGGTGTTGTAGGCGTGATTTCTCCCTTGGAAATGCTCCGTATGCTGCTGTAGAATGGCCTTCTAAAAGCTCCCAACGATCTCTGACTTTGTGTGTGAGAAAGTTGTATATGAAATGCAGAATTTAGGGTTGTATTTATAGGCCCGTCATAGCTACGGCGTAGCTACAAAAGAGTGTTACGTCGTAGCTAGTGGGGTTACGGCGTAGTTGATAAATGTGTTACGCCGTAACTCCAATTAGGGTTTTTTCTACGTCGTAGTCTCATCTGTTGTTACGCCGTAGTTTAATTCTTAGATCTTGGATTACTCTCGTAGTCATTGCTACGCCGTAACTCCATAATTATGTTACGGCGTAGCCTCCAATTCGAGGGATTCTTCAAAGACTTGAGTATGTTACGGCGTAACTCAGGAATTGGTTACGCCGTAGCTCTTGATCCGCGTTGACTTTGGTCTTCATGTTTGAATTCCCAGCTACAGCGTAATAGAGAGTGAATGTTACGCCATAGCTCCTTCCAGCATACTAGAAATGTTTCTCTTTTGCGAGTTCTTTCCAATTTCCACATCTATTTAGCTCCTATGCTCATTTGTGACCTGGATACAAAATATAACGAAATCAAAGTATATATCCATATAATAAGTATAATAAATGAGCATATAAGGGGGAAATTGACTCTTAAATATCATGATTATTTCATGTCATCATATACACTCGTTTAACTTTCATGTTGTAAGATAAAAAAAAGTAGGGACAATTCTACAAACGACACGGTCGCTCAGAAGGGTGGGTTTTTTGGGACCCACTTTGTTTGGTTCCTTAAAATGGCCCGAGCGACTAGCGAACTTAACATAAATGCGACATGTGGCATCACAAAAAGTAGTGCCTAATCATTTGTGTAAGACTAAACTAGGGGTTACTTTTGTGCTACTTATCACTAGCGACTTTCAAAACTTCGAGCGACCTTCTATTTTGTCATTTTCCTGCAAAATAGTCAAACTTCGATAAATATTATTTTATTCTTTTTGACCCTTCCCAATGTCGAGCTAACTAGCGAAAAGGTTTAAGCGACTTACAACATGTCACCTTTTTGTACTTTACACATCACCCTATTTTTGTACCTTTACAATACCATTTTATTTAATAATCCGATTAAAAACCTTTTTTAAACACTTTTTAATCCTAATTATCCTGTTAATTTATAAAAATATTTGAGCGCCATCTTAATATTTAAGCGACATTTTTTATCTTCCTGAAATTTGGAAAGTTGCTCTTTTTAAGGGCATTTAATTTTAATTGCATTTAAGTTTACTACACTTTCCTTATCCTTTCACACTAACATTTTTTCCCTATTTATTCAACTACCTAACAACAATTAGGGTAAATCAACCTAAATCTAATACATAATCTCACACACACTTCTAACTTTGTCCAATGGCTGCTACACCAAATTTGAACGAGATCAAAGAGGCCTGTGGCTCAAATGATCTTTCCGATTGCTGTAAGTTTCTATTTAGTCATAACAAGGCAGATGATTTAGGGTTTTTGGCTCTTATGGGGCAGGAGCGTGACCAACTTGTGGCCATCATGGAGAAACGGGAGTATGACATGAATGAGAGTGATTCCTTTGGTCCTTTTCACGAAGTGGCTACAGATAGGCATGACTGCCTTTTTGAAATGCAGATGGCGGATAGGAGGAAGTTGGAGCTGTTGACTGAGCTTCTTGTGGTGTCCCGTGAAGCAGCCCAGGCGAAAGATGGGTTTATTGACAAGATGACTTATAAAGAAGGTGAAAATGATGGTTAGGTTGTCTTTGTTGGTTGTATTTTGTCTTTTGATATTATGATGGTTCTTTTGTGTCGTGTGTAATAAACCTTAAAGTTTATTGTGATATTTGGTTGTATTTATCATCAACTTATCAATGGAAATGGTTTATGTTACTCTTCATTGTTGTACTTATGATCACCTTATTGAGTTTTTCTGAGGGTATGTATGATTTCAGTTAAAATGTGATGTTGTATTAATTTGTGGATTAGTATCCTTATGATGGTGTAGATTAACACCTTGTGTAGGAAGTCTTTTGTGTTAGTTTTTGTGAATTGGTTTTATGTTTGTGTTCGTGTTTAACTGTTATGGCATTTGTTGGTTGGTATTACTTGTTAGTTTGTGAAAAATTTACTATATAGAAACAGAGTTATCTTGTGGGTTTGTAGGATTTTAGTTAACTTGTTTTTACAATTATGTTGCTGTTAAGGTCATTTTTGTCACCAATAATCTTAAGGATCATGGGGATAGAGTCTACACTCCTGTGAGTGCTTATAAGTTCACACGGAGTGATTAATGGACATCTTAAATGAGTAAGCTTGATCTGTTTTTGGTCTTTGAAAACTTTCATGATTTAAAAAAAGGTAAGATCAAATAAGTATATAAAGTCAATTCTGCTGCTGGGGATCTTCTTCCTCCTGCTAGTGCAAGTTTTCATTTTGCTGACAGTAGTGAATATTTGGCCAAGTTATATCTTGTTGCTAGTTCAAAATATCCTACTACTGATCATGTTGCTAGTTCAAAATATCCTACTACTGATCATGTTGCTAGTTTAAAAGATCCCATTGCTGATCCTGCTGCTAGTTCAAAAGATCCCACTGCTGATCCTGCTGCTAGTTATAAAGATCCCACTGCTGATCCTGCTGATGGTTCAAAATATCCTACTGCTATTTGAAAAGATCCTTCTGCTAACACAGAACAAGTGGGCTAAGGTAGGGGGATCCTGCTGATGGTTCAAAAGATCCCACTGCTGATCCTGCTGATGGTTCAAAATATCCTACTGCTGATCCTACTGCTATTTGAAAAGATCCTTCAGCTGACACAGAGCAAGTGGGCTATGGTAGGGGGATCCTGCTGATGGTTCAAAATATCCCACAGCTGAAAGCCCAAACGAAGCCTGAAAGCGTATATGTTGGAACAAATTTTCAGTCTTTGTTAATACCTTCAAGGAATTTATACTTGTGTTTAGAAGCCACGTCCAAAATTTGATGATATAATCGTCTCCAAATATACTCCCCCCTGGAAAAGCATCCCATTCATCAAGGTTTTCAATCAATCGGAATAGTGTATCATAAACTTCTTCAACCAATAATCTGCCCATAAAGATAACCTCCAAGGCTAACAATAGACAAAGACGTATTGCATCTTCAGCGTATATAATACCAAATGCCTGTTCATCTTCAATAAGACCAATAATATCTAAAATGGTGACCTTTTTACCTACATGGTTTGGGAAAACCCTGTTCCTAAAATTGAGATGTCCTGACTTATATGAGTCAAAACTTACATTTCCAAAATGAAAACCTGTGATAAGACAAAATTCTGGTCTGCCGAAATGTATAGGACGCTCTTCAACATAATATACAATGGGCATATCATAATGCGCATTACTCGGACAACATTGTTTTTGTAAGATGTAATCTATCATATGTGGTTCGTGATCAAAATATGAAAGGTCCAACCATTTACCAAAACAAGTAGCCCGAAACAACTTCCTACGTTTTTTATCCGATTTGGATTTTATCAGAGAAAAGTAATTCGGTTTACTTCTAATAATGGGTTTGGCTTGATATTCCTACAATAACAAAAAATAAAGGATAATCAAACACCAAAAACCTAGTAACCAACACATGTAGTATATGTACAATAATACTTACAACCAAAACCATGAAATTGAAAGCAAAGCTAAACAAACATAAAAAAACGACATTACATCAAACAAATAAGAACACATGTCATGTATAACAATATATGCAAGCGTAAAGCATTTTCAATATACGAATACGAATATGATTTACAAAATTTATAGTATAATGTTCGAAAAAGAGTATACATACCCTGATATGAAACAACGTTAAGGTTCTTTTAAGGTTACAAGATTACAATTGGAGAAGATGGGTATTGGTTTGAGAGAGTATAGCAGTGTTTTGTGATAAAAAGTGACAAAAACAAAGGGCCATTAGTTGGGGAAGATAAAAAATGCCGCTTAAATATTAAGATGGTGCTCAGATGTTTTTATAAATTTGCGGGATAATTAGGATTAAAAAAGGTGTTTAAAAAAGGTTTTTAATTGGATTATTAAATAAAAAGGTATTGTAAAGGTACAAAAATAGGGTGATGGGTAAAGTACAAAAAGGTGACATGTTGTAAGTCACTTAAAACTTTTCGCTAGGTTGCTCGACATTGGGAAGGGTCAAAAAGAATAAAATAATATTTATCGAAGTTTGACTATTTTGGGGGAAAATGACAAAATAGAAGGTCGCTCGAAGTTTTGAAAGTCGCTTGTGATAAGTAGCACAAAAGTAACCCTTAGTTTAGTCTTAGACAAATGATTAGGCACTACTTTTTGTGGTGCCACATGTCGCATTTACGGTAAATTCGCTAGTCGCTCGGGCCATTTCAAGAAATCAACCAAAGTGGGTCCAAAAAAACCCACCCCTCTGAGCGACTGGGCCACTATCAAATTTACCCCAAAAAAGTATTTACTTCTCACTATTACACACAAGTTTACCCATCTCATTTCATCAACTTATTTACTTCACAACTTAATTACTTCAGCACACACACTTACATCATTAACTCTTAGCTCATCAACTTGTTCATCAAACTCATTCAAACTCTCAGCTCACCATGGATGCACAATCCAGAATCTCAAAAACAAACAATCACAACCATGCGATATGTTACCCAAAAAAGTAAAAGGCTCTCAAGAATGGTATCACTCCGCTGACCTTGAACCACCACTTCGACCTATGCTAAAACCACATTTCTCTCAATGTCAGTGTTGCCAAAATACATTTTTAGCTTCGTGAGGAAATACGCGTATTTAAAGAAGATGCGTGCAACATGTGGACATCGATTAATAACTATATCATGCAACTCGTGGAGGAACAAGTAAGAAAACAATGAAAGCTTTCCTATCTATCTTTCAAGATATATTTGTATTAATTTCAGTTTGCTTTCTAGACTTTGAGTATGCCTTAAAGTTATTACTATGTTTATGTAATATGTGTTTAGAACATCTATAAATTTCAAGTATATGTGCTTTCATCTTGCTGTATATGTAGAAACAATGGGTGATTCGATGTGACTTGATCTTTGAATAAGTTCCCGCCATTTTTTTGATCTTGAAGTATTATGGTTTATGTTTGTGATTCTGTTTGTGTGTAACCAATTAGGGTTTATGTTTGTGTGTGTAGAAAGAACAGAGTATGTGTTTGTGTCTGTGTTTATGTTTTTGTCAGATGTTTGGTGAAGACTAAAAGGGATAAAGATGATGGTAAACTACAAAAAAGTCCATTAGTATAAAGACGAGGGTACAATAGTTATTTCGCATGGGTTAGAATAGTAACTAATGACTTTTTTTAACGATCTTAGGCCGAGGGACATAAATTGCAAGGAAACATCCACAGTAATGGCATAATTTGCAGTTTTATCTTTTTGGTGGCTAAATTTACAATTTTGACTATACTCGGAAACAGTTTTTGCAGTTACCTAGCACATATATTATGAACGTGAAATATTTTTGAAAACAAGTTATAATAAATTTTACCTAGCACATATATTATTTATATAATGTCTTTTCTTATTATTACTGAAATTAAAATTTAGTTAAATATATTGGTTTATTTAAAAAAATGAAGGAAAAAATACATGATGGCACCAAAAAATTAGTTTTATACTAGGGAGGAGTATTTTTGGTGTCATAACAAAAACTGATGCTATAGTTAAAAGGGTTTTTCTAACTTGTATCTCGGGATATAAGTTAAGCACACAAAAAAGACGGTAGGACCTGCGGAAAAGGACGGCCGAACCTACACAAAAGTACAGCCGGCCCCATATCTTTTATTTTAAAAGTGTACTTGTATGTAGGTACGGCCGTCTTTTTCCGCGAGTCCCACCATCATTTTGGTGTGCTTAACTTGTATCCCGAGATACAAGTTAGAAAAACGCTGAATAAAAAAAAATGCTAAAGTGGCATATCACTTTTTCTCACCTTAACAAGTGGACGTAGCGCTATTAGAGCATTGGGTGTGGTCGTGTCATCGGTTTGGTGCCGTGGTAAAAAAGTGCTGCCACGTCAGCAAAAATCTCCACGGCACCAGAAACCCCACGGCACCACATTTTTCCCTTATCCGTTGGCACTAGAAATTCTATTGCCGTCAACCAATGTTTTTTCTTTTACATAAAATAAAATATACACAATATAAACTAAAATAAACTTCATTAATTAAAAAAATACACATTACATAAAAAAATACATTTAGAAAAAAATGCATAAAATTAAAAACCTAGTACTTAAACATAGAAATAAAAGCCTAATCCTCGTCGGTAGGATACTTCGCACGGATTCGAGATTGTTGTACCTTCACGATCCTTGCGTTGATTGGATCCATCTTGCTTGTATCCATTTATAGCACCCGCATCTCCTCGACAATCTTTTGAGATTCATATAAAGTAACTCTCGCGAGTGACTCTCGCTCGAGAACATCCATCTTTGCCTTGCGGTCTAACTCGTATTGTTGTTGCAACATTTCTTGAAACATTGTCTGGTTTGAACCGGAACTAGCGGTCGAGTTTGACGAACGTTGACTCTTAGAAACCCGGTACATTTCGTCTGGCCGTGGCAACTCGTCGGGTCCAAAATGCTCGGGCTTCTCGTTCGTAGGCCCAAGACGATTACGTCTTGCCAAAGTCGAGTCGGGATTTTTCTGTTTGTGCTTGTCTTTCAAAAAGCCCCAAACGGTCAAGTGTCTAAATTCATAACCCGTTGATCTTTTAAACAAAATGTGGCAACGATTCATAAAATCTTTATCACCTTCCCCACTCATAACCGCCATTTCATCAACAACCATATTAAACTTCTTGATATCTTTATTCATTGGAGTCCACTTTTCCATCAACATGTTTTTGGTACAAATAGTATAGTTAAGCCTCTTTGCTTCCTTGTTGTATGCGTCGAGCACTTTGTATAAAAACGTATCCCTTTGTTGATCCGCACCCGTTTTTGGATCATCGGATAGTTGGATGTAACACTCTGCCAAAAGATACTCCTCGTCTTGGCTCCAAAAAGTTCGTGGTTGTCGGGACGGGACCACATCTTCATCGACCTCTTTGTCTTTGTCTTTGTTGGTTTTCTTCGTCTTCGCCTTTGACTTTGGCTTCTTAGCTATCGTCTTTATCCTCGTTTTTTTAGGTCGGTGTCGGAACAATTTCTTCATCGGATTTCGTTTTATCTTCGTCTTCGTCTACTTTATGAAACGAAGCATGGTCCGAATTTGGTTGGGAAGGGATGGCTTAGTTTGTTTGTTGAGTTTGTGTAAATTGATTATATTGGTTTTGTTGTTGTAATTTCCATTGGCTAATCAATGCTAGATCTTCGGGATTCATAAATGAGGTTTGGAAGGTGGGATAGTAACCGGGATTCGAAGACGATCCCGGATTGTAACTGGGATTCGAAGACGATCCCGACATTTGGTTCGTCGGATCGTTTAGCATGTTGTTGATCCATGGTGAGTTTGGATTCATTTTGGATGGAAATAGATAATAGAAGTAGAGATTAGTAATAGATTGAAAGTGTGAAATAATAAGGGGTATTTATAAGTTTTTTTGAGGTTTAATTGTGTGAATTAAAGTGTGGCAAATAAAAAAAAGGGAAAAATATAGCCGTTGGTACCAACGATTGGATTTGAAAACATGGACAAAGTTCCAATTTTAATTTAAGAAAAAAAAGTAAATAAAAATAAATAAATAAAAAGCTACGGCGTGGGCTGATAGTGACGTCACGAGTAATGACGGCGCCACTACGAGTGTGGTGCACATGACCATTTTTAGTCTTTGTGGTGAACATCACACCCCTTTGCTCTTAGACAAAACCTTAAATGAACCCCAAACTACTTTCCCATTGAAATTCACCACGTATCCCTTTGCTGCCAAGTGTCAGTGGACCCCAATCTTCCGCCCACCAAAACCCACCCTTTTGGAGTAATAGATTTTATGCCTAAATACCTAAAATCAAGATCTGTACTTTGTACATGACCATCAAATATAACAAAACCTAGCAAGTGTTGCTTATTTGTCTCATCCAAATAACAATTATTCTGAATCTTACTACTCTAGTGTGCAACAAGGAAAAAGTTTAGACAAAATTCTTACTATAACTAACGTTTAAACAGCCTTTGAAAATGAACAGTGCAGAGATTCTGGATGCTTTAAAATCGAGATATTCTTGTGTATCCGAACCTTTTGAAAATGATCCAAGATACTTGTCACGACTTTGGGTTTTTACTAATCATCATCAACAACAACACTCTGCTAGTAGTAAGTCCTTACTGTGATTTTTATTCATCTAACTTCTTTCAAATATGAATGACTTTTTTGCTGATCGATGTTTTCATTAAGGTGGCTGTTTCGATTAGCTTATCCACTTGGCTTATTTAGGGTGTGTGTTTGTCTAAGCTTATAGTTATCTTAGGGGCTTATGGCTTATTGTATCATCATAATATAGTTAGTTACAATAACACTTACACTATAAATATTTTCAGTTGAATTGATTTATGGGGCTTATGGTATATTTGATGGTCATGTACAGATTCATGGGGCTTATGGTTTATTGTATAATCGCTTTGGAAAAGTCGAAAAACCTTGCATTGCACAAAAAATAACTTGGATACCTTAAATTGAGTAAAATAATGTTGAGTACCTAAAATTCAAATTGACCTTAAGTGTGATACCTTTTTGTGTGATTTGCCCTATCGATTTAATCTCGTTGCTCTCTCTTATAATACAATGTTTATGATTATAAAGAGGTGTTTGGGATCATTGGTTGTTATGACTTATGATTGTTGTGTTATAACCAGTTTTTAAGGGTGTTTGCTTGTTTAGTATTGCTTTCTAATTAAAAATTTTTATCTGATTATTTGTGGATGAAATTATATGTTTCAATAATTTTACTGTGATTAATGTTTTTGTAATTTTCTGTATTTATAGGTTTCTCTAAGATGATTGTAGATCTAAATTTCATAGACCCGCAGATGATAAAGGAAAAAATCATTTCTGTACTTTCAGATTTAAGTTTCCGTGAGTCACATGTGCTTGTTCAGTTTTGGTCACCTGTTATTGTCGGAAACCGCTGCTTGCTAATGACATTGGACCACCTTTTGGTATTGGTGTGGTTGATGAAGCCCTTTACTTGTATAGGCTTCAGTCTGAGCAACGTATGTTTATTGTGGACGGTGAGCACAGAGAAGAACTGGGCCCCCCTGGTCGTGTTTATTGCCAAAAGCTGTCTGAATGGAGTGTGGATGTTCATACGTTACAAACCAGGCAATTTGTACAAGATTTGGATGCCTGTTACAAAATACATGGATATATAAATTTGCCAGTATTTGAACCTGACAGTGGTTCCTGTGTTGGCGTACTCGAATTCATTACATCATCAAGTTATGTTGATTATGCCTTTGAGGTTTTGGAAGTCTCGAGAGCACTCAAGGTTGCTATCATATTCTTAGTTTTTATTCATTTCATACATATATGCAATGGATGTACTACATATCATGATCTCGTTCACTTATAAACTGCCTTCATTTGGCAGGAACAAAATTTAAAGTCTCCGAACGTGTTTGAAGATCCTAGCATTCATGTGAGTTGTGTACGTGCACGTTTATTTTTACATATGTATGTGTCTATTTCTTGTGATATTTATCTTTGAAAGGCCAATACAGCTTGCAGATGAAAGAAGGCGGCATGAACTAGCAGTAATCTACAAGGTTTTGAAGACAGTTTGTGACATTTTGCATATACCTCTAGCTCAGTCGTGGGCCCTGTCTGGATACAGTAGTGTTGTGGCCAATTCTGGAAATTTAGAACAGAGCTGTAGTAGCTTTAACAAAAGCTGTATAGGGAAAGTCTGCATGTCAACATCTGGTCTACCATTCTACATTCGAGATTTAAGCATGTGGGAATTTCATAAAGCCTGCAGAGAGAGACACTTGGAAAAATCACAAGGAGTTGTTGGGAGATCATTGTCATCGTGCGGCACATGGTTTTGTAGAGATGTTACAGAACTTGATGAAGACGATTACCCTTTGGTCCTATTTGCCCGCATGTGTGGGCTAACTAGTTGTTTAGCTATATATATGAAGAGTCTTGAATTAGATATTGAATATGTTGTTGAGTTTTTCTTGCCAACATCTAGTGCTGGTGAAGCAGACCTACAAAAGTTGATGAAAACAGTGAACCAGCAGATTAGAAACGCTTCTTCTATGCAATTAGATACCATGTCGGCTCCGCAAGTAATTGGAGGGATTCCGTTTAATTGGAACCTTGAATCTGCACCCTTGCCTATAACCTTATTGACTGTATCAGAGGTACCACAAGAGTCTGAAAACATAGAGCATGAGCCATTTGTCTCTGTTGCTGTGGGAACAAGCCACGATGTTGTTCCTTATTTGGAGAAAGGGATTACACAAAGAAAAAGGAAGAGGTCTGAAAGAGTGATTAGTTTGGAGGAAATCAATAATCTTACAGGGAAGCGGATCGATGAAGTTGTGGCTATCCTCAATGGTGAGTACATATTTTGCATGTGATTTGTATATTTATGTGCTTCCCATCGTCATTTTTGTACATTGTATATATGCAGATAACATACCTATGTTGGGGCATAGTTCCACACACCAGCAGGAACAAACAAATCTGCCTGGTGGACATGCACAACCTGAAACAACAATCACAGAGCAGTAAATTGAGAATACAGCAGCAACCACAGTGAAAATTTTGACGATTAAGGCAACATACAAAGAGAATACAGTTAAGTTTCCATTCATACTTTGAGATGGATTGGTAAAGTTGAGAGAGTTGATTGCAACAAGGTTTCAGCCAAGTCTTGGAAGCTTTAAACTAAAATATGAGGACAAAGACGGCGATATGATATTGATTGCATGTGACACTGACTTAATGAGATCAGTGGGTGATTCTAGACAGCAAGTCAATCCAACTGTCATTAGACTCATGGTTTTGCCCATTAATTGTTCATCAGAGCCCTGACGCTTAGGCCTTATTTTGCAGAGTTTGTAGGGTTTTGGTTCTTAATACTACGTAGTATTCACTTTCTTACAAATGAGATCATAATAATATGTCAACTTTGACATTCTAAAGGTAATAGTGAACTGTAAAAAGTATATAAGTGTATATATTATCGATTATATCGAAGTTAAACCTCGCTAGTGCTAGGTGTGTAAATTTGGGTGTGGCCAAAGAAGGGTCGGAAATGGTCCCAGCATTAACCCAGTGAGGCCGCGTACATCTTAGTCGCCCTCCCCGGGTTACCTGAATAGGGAAAACCTCATCCGTTTACCCATTTATAAAATAGCACAAACAAGGTAAATGTTGCAACAATTTTGGGTTTTATTTACTGGGTTGAATCATATGATGTGGTCGGTCAAACGTTAGAAGTACGTTTCAGTTCAATGGATATGTGACATTTGTTACTTGAATGACTTGTTTTAACCCCATTGAAAACCTCGCAGGATTGATTTCATTGTAGCAAGATACTTTTTTTTTTTTTTGTTTTTTCTTTCTTCTTCTTTTCTCTAACTGGTTCTAACAAGTTACTTGACCACTATGTTCGATTGTTGGTCGTGTCCTACAAATTGACCATAACCTGGTCAAGCATGTTAGTATAGGTATTGAACCAGATAACCAAACCAAACTGTGGTAAAACGGTTAGCATGGTATCTAGGTGTGCAAACATTTCTGAATAAGCGCTTTTTTTTTTTTTAGACAAAGATAAAAAACAATTCCCACTTCTTGTTTATTGAAACACCTCTCTTATTGCAAAAGCCGAAGATTTAAAACTTTTGCTTATCTGGAAAAAAAAAATAATAATAATAAAAATACAAACAAATGACATTTATATGTTTCGACCCTTGGTTTGAATATTAAGTGTGTTTAGTTGGTGAAAAATACCCTACTTTGATAGGAAAGCTTTCAGAAAAAGCTTGAAAAATAGAAAACTTGTTTAGTGCAAATTTCCAGAAAAAATTCATAAAACACAAAGAGTTCACTTTTCAAATTTTAACTAAAATTCGAAGAAGAAAAAAAAAAAAAAAAAAAAAAAAAAAAAGACTCATACTTCTCTACAGTTTTGTTTGCATTTTTCTGCATATCTTTTGCACTTTTTACTATTCTAAAAATATAATCTAAACATGTTTTCCAAAAAATTTTCAACACATTAATAAAACTTTAACACTTTATATAAATTTCTCTATCCAATCTAAACCACTTCTTTTCTCTTAAAAAATCAAGATAAAAATTAAAGAAATTTTTCCACACCTAAAAACACTACTAAAAGATTTCGGCAGTACCACATTTTTTTTTTCATTTTTTTATGTTTTCACATTTCAATTTTCATCACAGTTGTACTTACACAGGCCCATTATTTTTATTTCTTTAGCTGGATTAGTCTACTTATTGGGCTCAGCCCAGTATAAATGTAATGAAATCTTAAATCTCTTCCAGACCCAACAACCTTAAACTCTCTGTCTCCTTTTACTAAACAACGCCGGCATTGACTAGGTTTATCCGCCACCGCTTAGCCTCGCCGGAGCTAATTATCACTAATCAAGAGTCTCTCAAGTAAGTAAATTCTTATTAATTTCCACTCTCCTTTCAATTAGTTTTATCAAATATCCATTTTAGAGTTGAATTATGTTTTTAGGTTTATTTGTGTTAGTTTTTGGGGGTTTTTTAAAAAATAGTTTTCATTAGTTACGGCATAGATGGGTTACCCAACTTTTCAACTTTATTCGCCGTTATCAAAACTTTTTTTATTTTATTTTATTATTATTATTTTTTATTTATTTATTTATTTATTTATTTTTTTGTTGTGCGCCCCGCGCAAAGGGGTATTGGACTACACAGGTGAGGTGGAGGTGGCAAATAAAGTCCATAAGTTAAAATTCGGGTAAAATGGGCCTGTTTTTTAAAGATAAATGGGGGAATGGGCTTTACCTTTTTATTTCTTTTGGGCGATTTATAGGTGAACTTTTCATATAAGGCAAAATGGTGGGTGGTAGAAATCAAATGGGTATTTTTTTCCCCGGATTAATTTTATATATCACCCAAAGTGCAAGTATTGAATGCTTAATGTACAATGTTTTTAATGCACGTAAATTTCTAAAAGAATTTGTCCCTTTTTTGCCCTAACAGTCTAAAGCGTGGTTATATTCACTTCTTTAAACAACTCCAATTCTTGGCTTCTTCAATTCTTCACTTGAGGTAATTCATAATTATATCAGATGTGCACTTTTTTATTCTCAAATCTCAATTTATTATTTTATTTTTATGCTTTTATATGTTGATTAGTTGAAGAAGTTGTGCCTAAAAAATAATAAAAATTAAAAAAATAGTTTAGTGTAAGATTTTAGGTTTAGTTGTACACTTTTACTTTTTGAGATTTAAAACTTGTTATGAATTTATAGTTTAGTGTAAGATTTTTTTAGGGGTGTTTGGGACTATTTTCACTGTTGATTTTAAGGGTGTTTGGGACTCTATTTTATTGCTGAAACTAGGCGTGTTTGGCTCTGTTTTTGTTTGATAATAATGTTTTATTGAGGGCGATTTATAGGTGAACTCGTCAGTTTGACAAAGTATGATGCATTGATGCTCAAAGCTTCAGTAGAAAAATGAATTTTTAGTGGCGTTTTCTAGTTCAAATGCAGTTTTTAAGATTTCTACTTGAAAGAAGTAGTTCTTGTCAATGTTAATGATATAATGCACCTCATTTGACGCTCATATGTCAAATAAGGAATATAGTTAAGTAGCATGTTGCTTAATGGTTGTTGCCTAAGTAGATGAATTTGAGTTCCTAGGAATTTCTACATTTGATGAAGCTAGAAGTGAAATGTCATACGCTTAGATTTGTTTTTATATGAGCATTGTGTATGTGTCTAATGGTTAACTGCATCAACTAAGGATGTTCGGATCAGATAAGGGAACAAGCCCATCTAATAAAATGCAAACTAAGTTCAGACATGGCAAAAGGGAGAAATAATGGGATGATGGCAAAATGTGTATTTGTTAGGTAATAGGTCGTTATATTGCTAATATTATGGCATTGTGATTTGCTATATTAGTAGATTTTTTGGCTATAAGTAATAGGTCATCAGTAACTATTCCTTGAATGAATTACACTAACTTGATAATATTAGTCATCCGTAGCCCATCTGATTTGCTATAAGTAATAGGTCTCTTGTTCTTTTGCCTACTATATTAAAAAAGTATTGACGTGGCTGCTAATAAAGTTCAGACCTGACAATTTTCACTATGGAAGAGGTGCACGTGCATTATGGACGGGATGTTCGTTGAAGGGTGTGTATGTTGAGAAGTATCTTCTCATTTTTTTTTTTTAATCAAAAATTGAAATTATCCGTTGCCTGTAGGATGGTGAAAATTGCAATTGGCATTATATCTTTTAGAGTAGTACTGTAGTTCTCAAGAGAGTAAATTGCAAAAAGTGTCGTAGTTTGGCCAAGTTGCAGGTATAGTTCTTACGATTTTGAAAGTGCAGGTGTTATCGATGAAAATTTTTGTTTGTAGAAAATTTTAGGCTTTTGATTTCTTTTTTTGCCCGTTTGGTCCGTGCCCGTTTGGTCCGCGCCCGTTTGGCCCTAATTTTAGAAGTCGCCCGTTTGGCCCGCGCCCATTTGACCCGTTGCCCGAACCCGCCCAGCCCGCCCGTTTTGCCACCTCTATACACGGGTGACATTCAGGTCACTGAATTTGTAAAAACGCGAAACTTACCCAAATAAATATATTCAGGTTACTTGGATTACACTAAAAAATAAAAATACTGAACCTAAGTGAACCAAATGAAAGTTTGGTAACTTAAGTTGAAAAGTTGGGTAACCTATCTATCTATAAACCCGAAAGGAATTATATCTGTTGTATGTAAAATACATGGAACCTTTATTTAGCATATACAATTAATTCACAATATCAAAACTGAATGTTCAATGTATCCTTGATATATGTCACTTCTTAACTGTCAGGTTACTGCCCTCTAGCAATGAAGATCCTAAAAGAAAACGCGGGCCCACTTACCAATTTTGAAGTACTTGACTTTTTGAAGTCTAGAGGAGCTGCAAAAGATCCGACAAAGGTTCTTGCTCCCGTAGCACCTTCGGAGTTTAAGGTTTACGACTATCTTGTACAGAGTGTTGCCAAAAGTCAAACAAGAGAGAGCATTGCTAAGTTCGTGACTCAATGTAAACCATACAAGCTCACAAAATCAGAGATTGCAAATATCATCAATATTAGGCCGTCATCTGTAGTGGAAATTGACCCGCTGATAGAGAATCTTGATTCACGTTTGGGAGAAAGTGTTGAAGATTTGGTACAGCTTGTTGTAGACGTGTTTCCCCCTTCTCCAGATGAAAAAAAAGCTGAAGGTACTCCGGAACTAGATGAAAGTAAAGCTGAAGATACTGCAGATGGAAGTAAAGCCGGAGATATTCCAGATGAAATTAATTCTGATGATGAATGAAAGCCACGAGCTAACTGACGTAATGTGGTAATGTTCTATAATTACTTTGTATGTGGTCTCTTAGGTGTTGCTATGAGTAGATAAATAGGTGAGTAAATTTTGCAGTTTGGTTGTGTAAAAGACTTTAGACTAGTAACATGCAACACAACAACAGTTTCTTGTATGGCATCAGCCTTGGTATCTATATATGCTCTATAGACAGTTTCTATAAAAAGGTCTTGACACATGCTTATGGTTTTACATTTTAAATAGACAAATACAAAACAGTAAAACGCCTAACTACAATCGATGTTAATACACACATTTGCTCATAATCAGCTTGAATTTAACCTCATATATGATGTAATTACGTTGTATATAGTGCGTAATATTTGACAAAGAGGAGTGACAAATGTGATGTGGATGAATTGGTTCAGACTCTTTGTTCCAAAGTCTTTAACTCCCATCTTTCTTTCTTTTTTAGAATGTTTATTGGTATGTGATGTTTTTGGCAGTACTTACAAACTTCTAATTTAAAATATCTGATAATTGTTTTAGCTTTTTTAAATGTTGCCTTATTGCTTGGTAAACATTGCTATTTTTATGGATCTTTAGTTAAATCAACGGTACCCTGTCTCGTCTTCCACGGGATATGGAGGAGGTAAAATGTAGACAGCCTTACCCCTACCCCTACCTGAAGGTAGAGAGGCCGCTTTCAGAGAACCTTCAGCCATTTTGCAAGGAGTGATGATCGAACTCTCGCCTCTGTCTCCAAAAGAGAAGGGTTTTTCCAACTAATCCAACCATGCTTTAGTTAGATCATGATTATTATATTACACTTTAGTGTAACATCTTTGCTACTCTAACTTTAGTTAATAAGTAATCTTTTTATTTTTGCTGTGAAATTTGTCTCAACTTTGTTCTTTCCTTTGTTTCATTCATGCAACTTTATTTAAATAATAATGTGTGTGGCTAATGACCATAAATCAAAACAGGCGTGCAACAAACTATCATTAAAGGATATTAGGTAATCATTTGGGCATTTGGCCAATTTATCATTGTCACCGCTTTGCTATTGATCGAGTTAACCATAAATAGTTATTTTTCTTTCTGGAAGGCAATAACCATATACTCGTTCTTGGAGTTCCATTTCTTCACTTGCCTGAAAGACAATTCTATGAAGGATTGAGATTCTCTCTAGTATAAACATGACAGGTCATGTTCTTTCACATAGATAAGAAAGTCCGGGTCCCGCAGTAGACCTCACAGTTTTGTTTATGAGGAAATACGACGGGTCATATTCATACAAATTTGAGAGAATCTCAATCCTTCTATGAAACTCTTTTCGCATATCTTGAAACAACTACAACAAATTCACATTAACAAAAATCGACATGAAGTGCTAAACACAAAGCAATTTTTTTATTTTTTATTATTTTTTTTTTTGCACATGCAATTGAATCAGAATGAAGTGAGAATTTCATTTTTTTTTTTTTTCAAAATCTAAAAACTAGATCTACTCTTGTCGCTTTTCGAAACAATTTTGTTCTACATTTTTTTTCGATTAAGACTTAAGAGTATGTATTTCGGGTTTTGTTGTTTTGTTGAAGGAAAATACGAGGAAAGAGAGATTAAACACTTAAGAGTATGTATTTCGGGTTTTGTTGTTTTGTTGAAGGAAAATACGATTGACGAGTTGGAATTGTTTAAAGGCCTATTGGTTGGGCTCACTTGTTTAAGCCCGTTTAACTTTTAGGTATTGTTTTTTTATTTAATTTCTTTGTATTGTAACATTATAGTCGAATCTCATAATACATTTCAGTATTCCCTATATTTCTATATGGTATCAGGTTGAAGTTGAAGATGAAGATGAAGATGAAAAAAAAAATTAAAAAAAAAAAAAAAAAATCGTTTTAGTTTTGGTTGGATTGGAGGTTCGTATATGAATTTGTGTGTGTGCGAAGGGAGAATTTAGATGAAGTATTTTGTTGTTTATTGAAAATCAATACCAACGAATAGAAGAAAAAGTAAACATGACAAGTATGTTTTGATTGGAAGAATATTGGTGGGGTTGGTTAAATTAATATTCATTGCCTGCATGTGATCTACACAAGTTGTCGTTTGACTTTTTATTCGAAGGTTAGGCTTTTGTTTGATTTGTTTTGAGATACAATAATTAGAGTTTAGAATTTATTTAGGTTTTATTGTATTTTGATATGTGAATTTAGGGTGTGTTTGGCAGAGAGAAATGAAGGTAGAGAAATGGAAATGGCTTTAATTCTCGTGTTTGGTAAGCCAAAGAAGTGGAAAAGCGAAGAAATGTGAACTCTCGAGAAAACATCTCTTTGTAATTTGATTTCCATCCCATTTTGGGTGGAATTGGGAATTCTCCGATTCTTTTTTTTTTTTTTTTTTTTTTTTTTTTTTTTTTTTTTTTTTTTTTTTTAACAAAATAAATAGGTTTTTAAAAATATTTTTCTTTTAAAAATAATTTTTTTATAAAAAATAATTTAAAAAAAAATATTTTTTTTGAAAGTATATATTTTTTTAGAATTGTTATTTAGAAAAAATATTTTTTATAAAAAATAAATTTTAAAAAAATAAATTAATTTTTAAAAAAATATGTTTTTTTTAAATAAATTAAAAAAAATATTTTTTTAAATATATTTTTTTAGAATTGTTATTTAGAAAAAATAAAAAAAATTTAAATATTTTTATAAAAAAATAAATTAATTTTTTTTTAAATAAATTTTTTAAAAGTAAGTTTTTTTTAAATAAATTAAAAAAAAAATAATTTAAAAAAAATATTTTTTTAAAATATATTTTTTTAGAATTGTGATTTAGAAAAAATAATTTAAAAAAAAATCAACAAATAATTATTAATTTTTTTATTTCTCGGGTCAAGTCTCTGTTGTTACCAAACATTAGAATTGAACAAAATTCTCTACTGATTTCTATTCTCTGAATTTATATTCTCTGCTTTATTTCTATTCTCTGAAATTCTCTCTACCAAACGCACCCTCGTCATTGGGATATACAAAAGGGATAATTGGATATTGGGACTGTTCTAATGGATTGTAGCTTGATACGTTGATTGAATTGGTAAATGATCCAATTAGAGTTTAATAGTTTTTTTTGTTTTGGTTTGGTATTTGTATTAGTATCGGTATCGGAATAGGTATTTGGTGTAATCACGGTTATGTTTGTTTGGGTTATAATGGATTATTGATGATTGTGATGGTGATGCACTAGATTTAACTAATCCGACTATGTTCTCAGTAGTTATGTGTAGCATCTCGACATCAACATCTTGTTTTAGTTTCACATCTGGTTTCTTCTGGTTTTATCTGAAATTGTATGTCTGCTACATTTGTCTGCCTGAATCTGCACTTCGTCTACCTCTGTTCGGATCTCTCTGATGAATTTGTATCTGTCTGTCTACATCTGTTCGTCTGAATTTGTTTTTTGACTACCTCTGTTCGGATCTCTCTGCTGAATGTGTATCTGTCTGTTCGCTTGAATCTGCTCTTCGTTTACCTGTGTTCGGACCTCTCTGCACAATCTGCATCTGTTTGTTTGCACCTGTCCGTCTGATTTCGGAGTTTTCTTATAATAAAAGCATATTGGTCCGACCTACTTGTTTAAGCCTGTTTAGCTTTTAGGGTTTACGTCTTGTCTTTTCTATTTAATGTCTTTGTATTGTAACATCATAGTCGAATTGGATAATACATTTAAGTATTCCCTTTATTTCTCCGGGGTGAAAATCTCAACCTTAGGCTACCTTATTTTTAGACAAGTCACTTGTGTCAACCCGTTTTCAACCCAAACTTGTCTAACCTCAAACTTTATTTTTGTATCTGTCACGAACATATTTCGTGTTGTCCTAAATTGACACCCTTACCTAAAACAACGTTACTCTCTTCATGTAATGTATAATTAGAACTTTTAAACTAATAAGTAACTACATAACTAAATCTATAATCAAGTAAAAGTTATCAAGTTGTGAACAAAAAATCAAGTAATGAAAAACAAAATAAAATACAAGTCGGAACATGCCTTAACGACTCATCTAGAAATAAATTAATTATCGGATCAACTGGTCAACTCAAACTCAAGAATCCACTTGTGAGTTGTGACCATGTCAACTAACTATAGAAAGTAGATTGATTAATATATGTCTCTTGCTTTTGTTTTTTTTCCTTCCGCGCGTTCACATATATCTCATTAGTTTCGATCTCTCCAATACTTTCTCACCTGCATTTCTTTCTCTCTCACACAACACGTTCCTTACTTCCTTCTAAAACCTCCACTTTTGTAACCTAAACCTCAATGCAACAATTCCGCGCGTCTTAAAAATAATTCCCTTTGGTTTTGAAGTTTTGATGAAACAAGAAGTGCATGCACTCTAGTTTTACAAGGTATGTTGCAGTCTATATAAAATAATCAAGTTAAAGCAAGAACACATGCACATTTTTTTACACTACGCCAAAAATTCAAGGCTATGCTAGTGATTACAACGTACACATAAAGCTGTTGTCTATTTTTCTCTATATTTATGCAATATGCCATTATGCTCTCTTTTGTTTTGTGTTCATTTGGTTCTAGAGAGTAGTATTTTTGTTTAAACTTGCAATGAAGTATAGAAAAGTACGTACAATCGAATGTTTTTTTTTGGGTGTAAATATAACATATTAATGATGGGAAACTCAGAAGCCCAAATCCGGAGATTACTAGAAATAGAGAAACAGGAATATCCTAGAGTATTTAATACATTTCTGCATTGATATCATAATTTTATAACAAATGAACTTTTTCGCCTGATTATAGTTATTGAAAATTTGAAATACTAGTAGCTAGTTAATAAAGAGTAACTAAAAATGAGATGTAAGTTAACTCATGCGCGATTTGTTTGGTGAAATACGTAACTAATAACGAGACGTAAGTTAGCTCATTCGCGATCTTTCGATCTTTATGCTATGGAAAATTAAATGGTTTGTAGATTTAAACCATAAAACTAAAATTAGGTCCAACATTCAGATGTTAACACATCACAAATTCAAAGGCAACGATGAAGAGTGAGAATTTGTTCATGTCAATATCGTTATTATGAACTAAGTTTGATTTGCCACTTTAATATAGGAGTCAACGCTTTTTTAAAGGGGATTGCATATAAACCAAATAAAATATATATGAGAGGAAGCAAATTGCTTGAGAAAAGAAGTCAGCAATTAGCCAACTACTAATATTGTGTGTTTTATGTATAGAAAACTATAAAAGCTTTAAGACTCTTTCTATTGCGATGGTCATGTGTGTCGAGAATGGTAGCAAAATGATATGCGATATGATTCATCTCTTATTTGCCTGATCATATATGTTAAACCAATTTTCTGTCTTTCAAATTATTTGTTGGAAATGCCTCACTAAACAACCATCCTTTATTTAACACCACATTGAAACAGTGCCGTAAAGTATTAGCTAGGCTTATTGTTCACTCAATACTTATCACTTATGTACTCGGTTTTGTCAAACAGGCTCTCAGAAGCACATTATTTGTTTGAGTAAGTTGGATCCGGCTCTAATTTGGTTAGGATAAAAGATATGTCGAGGAGTTATATGTTTAAACTTTGCTTTCCTGGACCTGAGGAGGAAGTTTTTCAATCTGATTCATCTCAATCCACAATCACAAGTGGTCGTATGTCTTTCTTCCTGATTTCATTTAATTTCTAGCTATAACAAAAAAAAAAATTGTCATCAGAGACGGAGCCAGGAATTTGAGTTAAGGGGGGCCGTAATTATATATTACGGAGTATATAATACCAGTACGTAGTAACACACATTAATAGTTTTATTTTACACTTAATATTTTGAACAACATATAAAACATTGGGGTTAATTCGTCATGTATTAATATTGAAAGGGCTATACACTAAAACATCACATGTAAATAGATTCCTTGGGCCCACAAATAAACCACATAGCTACACTTGGTCGTCTTCCTCATCAAAGAACAACACCCTGTTTTTTAAGCCCTTAATAATAAGCTCATGAATTACCTTATGAAGTGCATGTTTTTCAATCATAAACACAAACTAAGAGGTGGACTAGCTGGGCCGGTTGGGGGTGGCGAATAACAGTTTGCGAATAACAGCCCCTTTCAGTAGCACTATCCAGTTAAATACACATTAAAAGTTTAGATTTTTACAATTCATTTTTCACTTAGTAAAGACTCTTGCCAGTTGTAATATATATATGCTATTAGATGTTGTGGTTGGCCTAGAGGGAATTTGTTGCCAAACCTTCAAAGTGGTTTCACCTTCTTCCACTTTATGGTTTCATTATCTTTGTTACTTCTTCTATGCATGGTTTTGATGTGGTTTATCTGAACTATAGGTTTAATGCTGACGGTTGAAAATATACATGACCCGCATAATCAGAGAAAAATAAGGGACAAGATAAGAGCTACATTAAAATTAATTAGGTTCCGCGAGCAACATGTTCTCGTTCAATTTTGGTCATCCCATGTCGGTGGGATGGACCAACATCTACTTACAAATATAGATCAGCCATATGGTCTTACTAATGATAAGGATGAAACACTTCTGTCGTATAGGAAGATTTCTGAGTGCAATGTTTTGATTGCTGATAACGATCTTAATCCTCCTGTTCGAGTATTTAGAGGAAGATTGCCAGAATGGACTTCCGATCTAACTAATTACTTGCCTAAAGATTTTCCTCATCAAGAGTGTGCGGTTCACTGCAATCTCCATGGATATTTGGCTTTACCAGTGTTTGATAAAACTACAGAAGGGTTATGTGTTGGTGTGCTTGAACTCTTTACGTCTCTCAAGCATCCGAGTTTTGCTTTTGAGGTTGAACAAGTTTACAATGCCTTACAGGTTTCCATCTTACCTCTTGTATTTGATAATCCCTTTCATTTCTACGGTTTTGCACACACTTGTACTTTCTTTTTCATAGTTTTATACACACATGCTATGCTTTTCCTCAATAATCTCTAAAAGTTTTGCATGGTTTGTTTGTCAGTTTTGTCAACCTTAACTCCATTATTGTCCCTTTCCCTCCAATGCTAGAAATGATAGGCTGCGTTGTTTAATGTAGGAAGAAAACTAATACTATGCTTTAATGAAAACACTAGGGTCCGTTTGGTTTATAAGTGGTATTAGGATTCGGAAAATGTTTAAAAGATTTGGGATAGATTTGAGAAAAGATTAAGAGAGAATATACATTATTATATATACATAAGTTTGATTTATAAATTGAAAAAGGATTTAAAAATAATGTTTAGAACAAATAGAAAAAAAAAAAAAAAAAAAAAAAAAAAATATATATATATATATATATAGTAAAAGAGAAAAGGTCAAATCGTGTGGCTAAGAAACAATGTGTCAAGAAAATCTTATGAATCCTCACCATTTTATAATGATATGCATGGACGGACCTACATGTATGTAGGGTGTGCCACGGACTACACCCGATTTTATGTTACAAAGTGCAAAAAGATTTCAAAACTGTCGTTTTGTGGTATGTGCAACCCCCATTTTTTTTTCTTTTTGCTACTTTCATTTCTTACGTTATAACTTTAGTTAACCAAATATTTCTTTTGTGCAACACCTTCTTAAAAATTCTGGGTCTCCAGATGATATGGGTTATTTATGAATCAACTCATTCACACTCTTTCAAAAGTAGCATAACTAATTAGTATTTTAAGAGTTCATTCTAGTGTAAAACCTCCCTAACAAACACATACTAAGACTACAATGGTTGTAGGGTTACCCAGGGTCGTACATTAAGAATTTCATAGATCAATATTGTTCTCGACTTTCTTGTAGAAGCATCTTAATGCAAATAAGTAAAAGGATGAGATATAATCAAATTGTTCAAAGATTTTTATTTTATTTTTTATTTTTATTTATTTATTTATTTTTTTATTTTGGTGGTCCTAATCTTTACACTTCCTTTCATTAATGCTCATTTCAAAATTGTTGTCACCTTGCAGACACAAAACCTGACATGCCAACAAGCATTTGACGATCCTGCTTTAAATGTGAGTTGAGTCTCCTTGATTTATAACTTGTAATTCTAATATAGGCTTTATATTTTGGTTATTTTTTTTCCTAAGATTTCCAAGAGCTTATTTTCTTTAAAATTCTTGTGCGGATATGTGTTGTTCCCGTTTAGTTGGCAAAGATTAACTAAGTTATCTAACCAACTTTCATTCTTGCTAAGTATGTTTAAAACATTTAACAACGATAAACGGTTAAAAAGGTTTACACAAGGATTTTTCAACGTATAAATTCTTATTTGAAATTAATCACAAAATTTAATAAGATTGTTTTCGGAATAACAATCTAAGTTGAATGACAATATTTGGTGTTCTCTTTGATAAGTGTTTTTCTACTGATCTTCTCAAGAAAGTTGCCGCCTAACATATCAGATGCTTACATATTTTCCAAATTATATAAGTTCAAAATGTTCTTGATTGTTGAGGAGATTAAGGGGAGTCAGTAAGTTATTATCATTACTTGCTCACTCCATCAATTTCTTCAAAGACTTCACTTACCGAATCCGTCTCAGGAAGTGGTGAGACTTTCTTAGTCTTTGATGAACTACGAAGATGACTTCGTGAATGTTTATTCACTAAGGGACTTATTTACACTTAAAATATCTTATGTTCAAATTTACACTTAGATGACTCCCAAGTTCCAATGTAGGGCATAGGGCTTTGAATTGACCTAACAATATGCCTTTTTATACAGGTTCCAGATGAACGTAAGCTAAATGAGTGGGAGAGAATCCATGGTATTCTGAAAAGTGTGTGTGACAATTACAACTTACCTCTTGCTCAGACATGGGCAGCTGCTTCCCCATCCACTGGTATTGTATCACATGATAAAGTGATAGACAAGAGTTGTAGTAGTTTTGACACCGAATGCATTGGAAAAGTCTGCATGTTCACGACCGACACTCTACCTTATTATGCTCCAGACCTTAGCAAGTGGGATTTTATGAAAGACTGCAAAAAGAGACACCTGGAAATGTCCAAGGGGGTTGTTGGGAGGGCATTCTCATCCCACCACTTATGCTATTGTAGAGATGTAACTAGACTTAATGAAGATGAGTACCCTTTGGCAATCCCTGCGCGCATACACAAGTTAACTAGCTGCTTTGCAATCTTCTTGCATAGTGTTGAAAGTAATGATGACTATGTCTTGGAATTTTTTCTGAGGTCAGGAATGGAAGATGATAAAGTTATTAAAGATGTGGTGCAAACATTGAAAGAGATGATTGGGGCATCATCTGGACTTGAAGTCGGTGACACATCATCTATACAAGAAGTTTGACCGCCTTCTGATTTGTCAGGTACATATATTGAACCTTATAGTACTGTTCAAACATTCTACAATTGGATGACTGACAATTTTTATTTTGCCAAACAGATGCTATATCAAATTAAGAGTCAATGGTGATTAATGTTGCTAAGGGTGACTCTAGAAAGCTTAAAACAGACTCGATCTGATTCATCCCTTTACGAATGTAACTTTTAAGACACTTTTAATAACAAGCGTCCCATTCCTATTCCGTTGGTACTGTTGACACTACGAAAGGAATGAATGACGACTAGATGTCTGCTTTGGGTACTCAAGGCAGTAACATTATCAGCTTAATATGTTGTATTTGTCAAGATTATCGTATTATGCATGTATTATCAAGTTGCAGTGACGATATTTTTATGTATGGTTTTTACCTATCGTATTTGGCCGAAAGACAATTCTATGAAACTTTTTTGCAATGAAGCTTTAATTTTTACTAAACATATTTTGAAACAACTACAACAAATTCACGCGTACATTAACAAAAATCGACGTGAAGTGCTAACCCAAAGCAGTTTAGATTTTTTTTTTTTTTTTTTTTTTTTTAGTTGGCTATTACACATGGAATTGAATCAAAATGAAGTGAAAATTTGATTATATTTTTCAAAATCTAAAAACTAGATCTGCGTTTGTCGCTTTTCGAAACAATTTAGTTTTACATTTTGTTTCGATTAAGAGTAGGTATTTTGGGTTTTGTTGTTTTGCTGAAAGAGTATACGAGGAAAGAGGGGTCAAATCAATCAACAATATAATAAAGCAATATTAAAAGTAAGATACAAGTACCCTTATATTCATAGATCAATAATTCCATTCATACTAGTATAAGATACTCAAAAGTAAGGCTGAGCAAACCGCCCGCCGCCCGATTCCCGGCCCGATCCTGACCAACCCACCGGCCCGATTCCGATCCCGACTAGCAAACGGGTCAGGAGTCGGTTTGCAATTCCGGCGAACTCGGGAGTCGGGTCGGGACGGGACGGGATAAAAACCGAGAAAACAACAAAGAAAACCGACGCCCGATTCCGATCCCGACCGATCCCGACTGTCTCGATACCGATCCGATTGGTTTCGGGTCGGGATTCGGTTTGCAATTCCGGCGAAATCGGGAGTCGGGCTTTGTCGGGTCGGGTTTAGGCCCGATGCACACCCCTACTCAAAAGTACCCTTATATTCATAGATCAATAATTCCATTCATATTAGTACTATAATTGTTGTTATCAAAATTAGGGTATTATATAATTCCATTTATTATAATTTTTTATCTCTAATTTCTTGCTAGAGCGCTATCAATGAAGCTTTGTTTTAAGAAGTCTCATAGGCCATCGAAGTTGTCAATACCCCAAACATAAGATGACACATTTATGGTTATACACTTATGCACAAAATGAAAA
>JARVZY010006023.1:0-27627 GCA_030686995.1 Artemisia argyi
AAACAATAATCACCCGAACACTCAGTAATTATACCCAACATATTTTTAACATTTTTACAACTTTATTTTATCCCAAATAACTTCATTAACATTTATTTCTATCAAACCCGGTACCCGATTTTAACTAATAACTCATATCTACACTAAACCTTACACTAAAATCCTAATTAAATCAAAACTACCCCAACCCCCCCCCCCCCCTCATCCACCTAGGCCGGCCCTCAAAAGTCCTCACAAGGCAATCCTTACACTTTTCTTAACCTCTAGTCATTATGTATACATATTATACTATATACTTATACTACTTATTTACATAAACCACTAAACATAAACATACATACATTTCAAGAATCAAAAAGGCAAAACCTTATCTCTTCTCCATCCTACCCCACGACCATAACCATAATCCAAGATCAAGTGGTGATTTTCCAAAAGTTAAAGCATAGAAGTTGTTCATTTTGTCTTCCTAATCAAGAATCATACCACAAAAACACAAGTAACACAAGGTTTCTAATCATCTCATCACCTAGAATTTCAAAGTGAGTTATCAAATTTATTTTCATGTTTTCATCTAATTAACACTTGTATCTTACGGTTTTCATGCTTAATTTCATGCACAAACTAGCTATACCACTTTATTTTTGTAGACTTTTGAAACATACAAACCCTAGAATTGGTTTTAGGTACTTCCTTGTTAAATTAACTTGTTTAGTGATCATTAGGAACCCATGGCACCCTAAGAAGGTGTATGGTAGGATTAGTATAGCTTTGTGGAGTTTGCAAGAGTTTTGGTTGAAGTTAGAAACTAGTTTTGAACCTTGGAAATGGATTTGTAACAAGTATGTATACCTACTGTCCCATTTTATTAAATCCTGGAAAATCAGTAAAAACAAAGGAAACTTTGGCAAAATTTTTAGAAAATAATTTCAAAAACGAATCCGTAGGCGAAAGAACAGATTAAAAAAAGTTTATAACGAAGAAGTTATGATTTTTGCAAGTTTGTTGACGAAAAGTATTTTTCTGAAAATTACATGCTGTTGGACGTTTTTCGTCGGATAAAAAGAGGCTTTAGACGTAACCCGGAGGAGCCAAGCTTTCCAAAATATATTACTACATACTAAGACGTAACCGTGGATATAAAGAACAAGTAAAACGGACTTATAACGACAAAGATATTCACGTTTGAATATCGGCAAAACTCATTTTAGTTTGACAGCTTTTAGAAATAATAACGCTAAAACTACGTAGTAACTCTAAATTTCTAGAAATAATACCAAGTACCCAAATTCATAACTAACGAAGTATTAGTGATTACAAGTATATTTTTATCACTACAAGACCTTATTTCAAGGATTTCAACCCGAGGATTTCAACACTAACATTGATACATACGATATATATATAAGTATATATATTTCAACTAGTTTTATTTTTCTAATAGCCATATTTTTCCTAAGTCTTGGAATATATATATTTTTGATAACAACAAGTATTTTCCAAAGAGTAGAGTGGTATAGGAACATGTGCATGGACATTATAACATCATTTGGTGATCTAAATTAGATCGTTCATCATTCATATTAGGTTGAGGCAGCTAACCGTTCATTGTTGTTCCTTTCACATCATCACAGTATCATCAGTTAAGGTGAGTTTTCATAGCCCCGTATACATTTTATTATTGTTTTCAAATCCCACGGGGGAGAATACATTGCACCATTTTAGTACGAGCCTAAGTATCAAAACCTATGTACATTACTTAAGTAGCTTGTCTGCCTGTGATAAGTCCCCTAGTATCATCGTGAACCGTTAATTTTCCTATTAAGCGAGAGTGAGTGGATAGATCTATTGAGGGTGACGCCTCCATCCGTGGTAGTATTTACCAATAGTAAGCGGATGCATTTCATGTCTGTTACATTTGAGTGTTTTGGCAGAACATTCAGGAGGAGCATAAATTTCATCAGTCTAGCTTCGGTGTCATGAGCTTAAGGTCTATTGTACTATTTTACGTGACTTTTGTCATGCACTTATACTTGTGGTGGCCGTACAACATTACATTTCATAAACCTATGATTATTCACCAACATTCGTGTTGACCGTTTTCGCAATGTATTTTCAGGTAACTAAGGCATTATCATATCATATGCATGGAGTCACATTAGGGTGTGCCAGGGATGACGCACTACATTTCGGATGTTTCATGCACTTGTATTTCATCATTTGATCGTACCAGATTTTATTTTCCTTGAACTTGTCCAGAATTTGGGACCTATGTTTTGTAACACTGGATGTTTTTAAATAAATCAAATGATGTGTTTTCTAAACGACACTTTAGGTCGTTCAATATATCCTTGTTATGGTGCTATTATAGTTACACCCCCAGGCATTCCATTCCGCTGCAAGTCAGGTAAATTGGGGGTGTGACAGATTGGTACCAGAGCCAAGGTTATAGCGAACTAGGATGCATCATGATAGGGTTTATGATGTATACGATCCCTAGACTATAACCACATTATCATAGCATCTCATCATTTCATCATAAGTGCATGTTCATTGTTTTAGGTGATTTCCTTTATACGAGTTATTTATTTTATTTCACCTTGATTATCACAGAACCATGTCTTTAGACCCAAACGTTGTCATACTTTACTCTATCACAGATTCCGATGTTGAAGGCTCTATGTCTTCCACTGCCTTTTCACCACCACCCATTCCTCTTGTACCTGTGTTGCCACTCTCGGCATCAGGTGAGGAAACCGAGCCTTTTGAGGAGGATGAGACGGCTCCTACTCCTCATGTTTCCCCTATTGCACCACCCGAGATTACCCGTGCACCCACTGACACATCATCCTCTGCTACCACTATTCCATCAGAACCTAGACTTATGTTTCCCCGTAGGAAGACGACTATAGGTCCTAGTAAGAAAGTTTGCCCTGCTACATCTACCTTTAAGATCCCTGCTATTCCTATATTACCTGCACCACCAGCCATACTCGCTACTACATCCATATCTACTTCACTATTGCCGCTTAGGAAGCGTGCGAGGTTTACTACACCAGCTTCACCTACTAAAGAGTCAGAATCAGAACTACCACCAGTTTACCATGTAGGTGAGTATTCGAGAGCAGCAGCTGCTAGGGAGTCTACAGATGCTAGGGAGCCTACAGATGTTACATTAGAGGATCAGTTAAGGGCTCAGCAGGAGCAGGTTGATAGTTTAGGTTTTAGGGTTGATGCGGATATCACTACTCGACTTGAGGCGGTTGAGGAGCAGGTCGAGGGTTTGCTTTTAGGCAGAGTTAGTATCGACATGTCGTATCATGGGCTTGAGGCACGGCAGTTGGGACATCGGGAGCTGATTGACCAGCTTAGGGGTGAGCTACCGGAGATACGGGATAGAGCTCAGACTACACAGGAGGCTCAGGGAGAGCAGACACACCAGTTGGCAGTAGCACATGAGAGGTTGGCTATGATGGAGGGTAGAGATGCTGCTCTTCAGCTTCGAGTTCAGCATTTAGAGGAGATTGCAGTTATGATGGACAGGGAGATTCGTCGTCTGAGGAGTGCACCTGGAGCATCTGGAGTTCCTGGACCATCTAGAGCACCTGGAGGAGCCTAGACATAGACTAGTATTGTATTAGCTTTTACTATTTTCCTAGTCCCGAGGTGTGGGACATAGTTCAAGAACTTGTAGTCTTTTGGTTGTTGTACAAACAAATATATCAAGTGCGATTCTACTATGTTGGAAATGTTGTGCTATATATATATCGGTCCATGTAGGCCGAAATTTTCATGTATTATATTCATGTGTTGTGATTATATTTATGATGTTTCGTGGTTGCTCTTTATTGTTAACGTATTTATACTTGTTGTGGTTGTATCTATACGTGTCGTGGTTGTATTATTACAGGTTGTGGATGTACTCGTACATGTCGTGGTTGTATCTATACTTGTTGTTGTTGTTGTATATATACATGTTGTGGGCGTATTTTTGTATGATGACTATTTCTATTATAGTTTTCTCATGGTTGTTGTCGATTATTTATCAGAAGTATGGCGCCAAAGAAAGCAAATGCTACATCAGAAACACCCGCTATGACTCAAGCCGCTAGCCGCAAGTTGGTTATGGATAGTATAGCAGAAGCTCTGGAGACTGAGAGAGCTGAAGTTGCTGCTAGGGCTACTGAGATTCCACCTAATACTGAGGTTGTTCAACCCACTACTAGGCGTGAATGTACTTGGAAGGATTTCAAGATTAGTGATCCCGTCAAGTATAAGGGCACTGAGGGAGCGGTTGCTTTGATCCGCTGGTTTGAAAAGACTGAGAATGTATTTCTCATGTGCGGTTGCCAGGAGGTTAACAAGGTAAAATTTGCTACTGGAATGCTGCTTGATGAAGCTATGTCTTGGTGGAATTCGTATGCTCAGCCTATTGGTATGGAGAATGCCTACAAGCTCACTTGGGATCAATTCAAGAAGCTGATGACTAAGAAATTTTTCCCTCGTACTGAGGTGCAAAAGTTGGAAACCGAATTCTATGAGCTGGTAACAAAAGGTGATGACATTGAGACTTATATCAGGAAGTTTCAGGAGTTGGCTACACTATGTCCAACTATGGTTCCTGACGATGAGAAAAAGATGGAGAATTTTACTAGAGGATTACCCGAAAGCATCCGAGGGGATGTGATGTCTTTCGACCCACAATCAATGGAAGAGGCTATTCGTATAACTCAGAAACTTATGGTCCAAGTGTTAAAAGGAAAGTCTGCTGCAAACAACAACAATAACCGTTCAAACAACACCAACTACAACAACACTCGAAACAACAACAACTATAACAATAACCGAAACCGCAACTACCCCAATAACCAAAACAATAACAACAAGAGGAGGTTTGATAATAACCAAGGTGGAAATGCTATCCAACCAGCACCTAAGAGGCAGGAAGTGGCAAAGGCCTATGTTGCAGGACCAAAAGAAGGAAAAGGATATATTGGAAAACTACCCAAGTGTAACAAATGTCAAACTCATCACAACCCTGGGAATTGTCCTAGAGCTTGTCAGAACTGTGGAAAAGTCGGTCATTCGACTAGGGAATGCAGAGCTCCACGAGGGGTAATTAATCAGAACCAACCAGGAGCATGTTATGGTTGTGGAGAGTTGGGTCATTTCAAGAACAATTGCCCAAAGAGGAATGATCAAAGAGCTGGAAATCAGGGCGGAGTAGCTCGAGGAGGGCTTATGTTATGGGAGGAGAAGATGCCCGTGAGGACCCGAATGTTGTTGCGGGTACGTTCCTCGTTAATGATCGTTATGCATCCATTTTATTTGATTCAGGAGCGGATAGAAGTTTTGTTTCTATTGCATTTGCACCTTTACTTAACATAGAACCAACTACCTTAGACATTCCCTATATTGTTGAATTAGCCGATGGGTCTTTAGTTAACACCAACACCGTTATCCGTGGTTGCACCATCAATTTCCTAAATCACCCATTCAATATAGACCTTATGCCCGTAGAACTTGGAAGTTTTGACGTTGTGATCGGTATGGATTGGTCGTCTCGACATCGTGCAAGAATCATTTGTGATGAAAAAGTTGTTCATCTTTCTTATGGAGGTGAAACTTTAGTTGTTCGCGGAGAGCGAAGTGGAACTAGACTCAGTATCATATCATGCATTAAAACTGAGAAGTACATAAAGAAGGGTTGTTATGCATTCTTGGCTCACATCACAGAAAAGAAGTCGGATGAGAAACGACTTGAAGATGTGCCTATTGTTAAGGAATTTCCAGAAGTTTTTCCAGAAGAATTGCCAGGACTTCCGCCTACACGTCAGGTTGAGTTTCAGATTGAGTTGGTGCCAGGAGCTGCACCAATTGCACGAGCACCATATAGACTTGCACCTTCTGAGATGCAAGAATTGTCTAACCAATTACAAGAACTTTTAGACAAAGGATTCATTAGACCGAGTTCCTCGCCTTGGGGAGCACCGGTTTTGATTGTGAAGAAGAAGGATGGATCTTTCAGAATGTGCATAGACTATCGTGAGCTGAACAAGTTAACGGTGAAGAATCGTTATCCACTCCCTAGGATTGATGACTTGTTCGATCAGTTACAAGGTTCCTGTTTTTATTCCAAGATTGATTTAAGATCAGGCTACCATCAACTCAGAGTTCGGGAAGAAGATATCCCGAAGACAGCATTCAGAACACGTTATGGTCATTATGAGTTTCAAGTGATGCCTTTTAGATTAACCAACGCACCTGCGGTATTCATGGATCTCATGAACAGAGTGTGCAAACCATATCTTGATAAGTATGTGATTGTATTCTTTGACGATATCCTGATTTATTCCAAGAGTAAGGAAGAGCATGAAGCACACCTCAGAACAATATTGGAGCTACTCAAGGAGGAGCAATTGTATGCCAAGTTTTCAAAGTGTGACTTTTGGATACAAAGAGTTCAATTTCTTGGCCATGTCATTGATAGCCAGGGATTACAAGTCGACCCAGCAAAGATCGAGGCAGTAAAGAATTGGGCTACGCCCAAGTCTCCTACAGAAATTCGTCAATTCTTAGGACTTGCAGGATATTACAGAAGGTTTATTGAAGGGTTTTCTAAGATAGCAAAGTCGCTGACTAGGCTGACACAAAAGAATCAAAAGTACGAGTGGGGAGAGAAACAAGAATTTGCATTTCAGTTATTGAAGCAGAAGCTTTGTAGTGCACCGATTTTGTCACTACCAGAAGGTATTGAGAACTTTGTGGTATATTGCGATGCTTCGCATAAAGGGCTTGGAGCTGTGCTAATGCAAAATGAGAAGGTGATAGCTTATGCATCTAGACAGCTTAAGACACACGAGAAAAATTACACTACACACGACTTGGAGTTGGGTGCTGTTGTTTTTGCACTCAAGATTTGGAGACACTACCTTTATGGTACTAAATGTGTAGTTTTTACCGACCACAAGAGCTTACAGCATATACTTGATCAGAAGGAACTTAACATGAGACAATGTCGTTGGCTAGAATTGTTGAGTGATTACGATTGTGAGATCCGATATCACCCAGGAAAAGCAAATGTCGTAGCAGATGCACTTAGCAGAAAAGAACGACTCAAACCTTTGAGGGTTAGATCGTTGGGAATGACTATTATTTCACCATTACCATCAAAAATTCTAGAAGCTCAGATTGAGGCTCTCAAGGAGGAAAATCGACCACAGGAGAAACTTTATGGTATACCAGAAAACAAGAATGGCTTTGTGAAGAGAGCAGATGGAGTGTTATGCTTCAAGGACCGAAGTTGGATACCACTCTATGGTGGAGTACGAGATTTGATTATGCATGAATCACATAAGTCAAAGTATTCTATTCACCCAGGTTCTGACAAGATGTATCAGGATCTCAAAAAGCTGTATTGATGGCCGAACATGAAAGCAGAAATAGCTACGTACGTCAGCAAATGCCTTACTTGTGCTAAAGTGAAAGCCGAGTACCAGAAACCGTCAGGACTACTTCAACAACCAGAAATTCCACAATGGAAGTGGGAGCGTATTACAATGGACTTTGTTACTAAACTACCCAAGACGTCAGGAGGTTACGATGCTATTTGGGTAATTGTTGATCGTCTTACCAAATCAGCACATTTCATCCCTATCAGAGAGACTTATTCCATGGAACAGCTTGCCAGACTTTATGTCAAGGAAATAGTCTCGAGACATGGAGCACCAATCTCCATTATTTCAGACAGGGATAGTCGCTTTACTTTAAACTTTTGGAAGTCACTACAAGATTCTTTTGGATCTAAACTAGACATGAGCACTGCTTACCATCCACAGAACGATGGTCAGAGTGAGAGAACTATTCAGACACTGGAGGACATGCTGCGAGCGTGTATGATTGATTTTGGGAATGGTTGGGCTAACCATTTGCCATTAATCGAGTTCTCTTATAATAAAAGTTACCATTCAAGTATTAAAGCAGCACCATTTGAGGCACTTTATGGTCGTAAGTGTCGTTCCCCAGTTTGTTGGGCAGAAGTTGGAGAGGTACAATGCACAGGTCCAGAGATGGTTAGGGAAACAACAGAAAAGATAATACAGATTCGAGATAGGCTTGAAACAGCTAGAAGCCGACAGAAGAGTTACGCATATGTTAGACGCAAACCATTGGAATTCCAGGTTGGAGACAAGGTCATGTTGAAAGTCTCGCCCAGGAAAGGCGTGATACGATTTGGAAAGCGTGGAAAGTTGAACCCGAGATACATTGGTCCATTTAAGATACTGGAAAGGATTGGTCCAGTAGCTTACAAGCTTGAACTACCATCAGAACTCAGCAACGTACATAACACATTTCATGTCTCAAACCTCAAGAAATGCCTTTCAGATGAGTCATCCGTTATACCATTAGAAGAGATTCAGCTAGATGACAAGCTTAACTTTGTGGAGGAACCAGTTAAAATCATGGACCGAGAGGTCAAACAGTTGAAGCAGAGTCGAATTCCGATCGTTAAGGTTCGCTGGAATTCTCGAAGAGGACCCGAGTTTACTTGGGAACGAGAGGACCAAATGCAACGCAAGTATCCACACCTTTTCACCAAACCTATTACCGAGACCAACACTAGCTGAATTCAGGAACTGAATTCCTTTTTGGGTGGGCGACTGTCACAACTCACCATTTCAGGTCATTTCTCAAACTTCAACATTTACTATTCATAAATCACTATTCATCATTTTACTATTCATCATTTTCGAGGTCAATTTGATATTCTGAGAAACATTTGGGAATTTTACTATTTACTGAACACTATTCATTTCCGGAAAAGTTTTCACTATTCACTTGCATTACTCCTTTCATCGTAAATTTAGTTTACGGGTATTCAAATTCGCGTAACCGGATTGGTTTAGGTGCGAATTCATTTCATTAGTGTTAAGGACACTGCATACGGACTAGAGACAGTCTGCATATCATCATAACAGCATTTTCATGTTATACCACTCTTAGGATTTTCAAATTTATATATTTGATACATTTAGCGTTTTACGTATAAGTATTTATAGTAAACGTTAACACCCGGTTTATAAACACGACGAATATATCTAAATATTCCCACAATGGTCCCGACATATTTTTATATCCATTTTATCATCATAAAAGTTATAACATTCATTTACCCAGTATTTTGGAAATTTATTTTATTTATAACGTGAGTTTATAAATAATACGACGGTTTTCGTGGAAACTAAACAATAATCACCCGAACACTCAGTAATTATACCCAACATATTTTTAACATTTTTACAACTTTATTTTATCCCGAATAACTTCATTAACATTTATTTCTATCAAACCTGGTACCCGATTTTAACTAATAACTCATATCTACACTAAACCTTACACTAAAATCCTAATTAAATCAAAACTACCCCAACCCTCCCCCCCCCCCCCCCCCTCATCCACCTAGGCCGGCCCTCAAAAGTCCTCACAAGGAAATCCTTACACTTTTCTTAACCTCTAGTCATTATGTATACATATTATACTATATACTTATACTACTTATTTACATAAACCACTAAACATAAACATACATACATTTCAAGAATCAAAAAGGCAAAACCTCATCTCTTCTCCATCATACCCTACGACCATAACCATAATCCAAGATCAAGTGGTGATTTTCCAAAAGTTAAAGCATAGAAGTTGTTCATTTTGTCTTCCTAATCAAGAATCATACCACAAAAACACAAGTAACACAAGGTTTCTAATCATCTCATCACCTAGAATTTCAAAGTGAGTTATCAAATTTATTTTCATGTTTTCATCTAATTAACACTTGTATCTTACGGTTTTCATGCTTAATTTCATGCACAAACTAGCTATACCACTTTATTTTTGTAGACTTTTAAAACATACAAACCCTAGAATTGGTTTTAGGTACTCCCTTGTTAAATTAACTTGTTTATTGATCATTAGGAACCCATGGCACCCTAAGAAGGTGTATGGTAGGATTAGTATAGCTTTGTGGAGTTTGCAACAGTTTTGGTTGAAGTTAGAAACTAGTTTTGAACCTTGGAAATGGATTTCTAACAAGTATATATACCTACTGTCCCATTTTGTTAAATCCTGGAAAATCAGTAAATACAAAGGAAACTTTGGCAAAATGTTTAGAAAATACTTTCAAAAACGAATCCGTAGGCGAAAGAACGGATTAAAAAGAGTTTATAACGAAGAAGTTATGATTTTTTCAAGTTTGTTGACGAAAAGTATTTTTCTGAAAATTACATGCTGTTGGACGTTTTTCGTCGGATAAAAAGAGGCTTTAGACGTAACCCGGAGGAGCCAAGCTTTCCAAAATATATTACTACATACTAAGACGTAAGCGTGGATATAAAGAACAAGTAAAACGGACTTATAACGACAAAGATATTCACGTTTGAATATCGGCAAAACTCATTTTAGTTTGACAGCTTTTAGAAATAATAACGCTAAAACTACGTAGTAACTCTAAATTTCTAGAAATAATACCAAGTACCCAATTTCATAACTAACGAAGTATTAGTGATTACAAGTATATTTTTATCACTACAAGACGTTTTTTTAAGGATTTCAACCCGAGGATTTCAACACTAACATTGATACATACGATATATATATATAAGTATATATATTTCAACTAGTTTTATTTTTCTAATAGCCATATTTTTCCTAAGTCTTGGAATATATATATTTTTGATAACAACAAGTATTTTCCAAAGAGTAGAGTGGTATAGGAACATGTGCATGGACATTATAACATCATTTGGTGATCTAAATTAGATCGTTCATCATTCATATTAGGTTGAGGCAGCTAACTGTTCACTGTTGTTCCTTTCACATCATCACAGTATCATCAGTTAAGGTGAGTTTTCATAGCCCCTTATACATTTTATTATTGTTTTCAAATCCCACGGGGGAGAATACATTGCACCATTTTAGTACGAGCCCAAGTATCAAAACCTATGTACATTGCTTAAGTAGCTTGTCTGCCATGTGATAAGTCCCCTAGTATCATCATGAACCGTTAATTTGCCTATTAAGCGAGAGTGAGTGGATAGATCTATTGAGGGTGACGCCTCCATCCGTGGTAGTATTTGCCAACAGTAAGCGGATGCATTTCATGTCTGTTACATTTGAGTGTTTTGGCAGAACATTCAGGAGGAGCATAAATTTCATCAGTCTAGCTTCGGTGTCATGAGCTTAAGGTCTATTGTACTATTTTACGTGACTTTTGTCATGCACTTATACTTGTGGTGGTCGTACAACATTACATTTCATAAACCTATGATTATTCACCAACATTCGTGTTGACCGTTTTCGCAATGTATTTTCAGGTAACTAAGGCATTATCATATCATATGCATGGAGTCACATTAGGGTGTGCCAGGGAATCAGGGATGACGCACTACATTTTGGATTTTTTATGCACTTGTATTTCATCGTTTGATCGCACCAGATTTTATTTTCCTTGAACTTGTCCAGACTTTGGGACCTATGTTTTGTAACACTGGATGTTTTTAAATAAATAAAACGATGTGTTTTCTAAACGACACTTTAGGTCGTTCAATATATCCTTGTTATGGTGCTATGACAGTTACACCCCCAGGCATTCCATTCCACTGCAAGTCAGGTAAATTGGGGGTGTGACAATTGGACCACACAGCATTATCATCACATTATCTAATCCACATAATCTAGTACGAGTAGGAGTATTACTCTCCAATTGGATACTCCCCCCCAATTGGACCACATAATAACATCACATAACATATCATTCACATATAGCATACATACGATAACCTTATAAGTCCAAGCTCTTCTGACACACACATAATCATAGTAACTTAAACAATTTAAGACAAGCATCATTCCCATCCCAAGTTTAAAACAAATTAAAAATATGGGACTATGAACTCACCTTAAACTCCGCAGCTTCCACAAAACAATCCACAATCTATAGCACACAAAAATAATCCACATTACACAAGGTCAAGCTAAAAGCTACAACCCATGTAATACACATATGATGGATGTCTAAGACTCATATGACCCACTATGGATCTCCTAGACACCATACTAACCATTACCATAATCTAACACTCACTAAATCCCTTGCACTTTTAAAATCAGAAAACGCAGAATTTTTAGGTACATTCGCCCAAATGAAATCATAACATTTAAAGCTCAACAACTCACACCAAAAATTTACCATGGTCTCTCATAAGCATACAAGCTAATCCCAGAAGGCCATGGACCAATAACACACACAAGCACTCAAAAGAAAATCAAACTTGTCAACTACTCAAATTCGGATCTGAACGCACACCGAAAAGTTTTAATTAACATAAAATACTTACACAAGTCTTTATCGCGAATCCTTTTCATGGTAGTCTAATATAACCTAATACTTAACTATTCCAGAAGGCCTAGTCAAAATACCACTTTTACAACCACAAAACACCCTCAAACTTTTACCCAAAATCTGTCCCAGTTTGACAGCCTTGACACCTTAACAAAGAAAAATCAAAAGACCAACTTCCCGACCTTGAAATCAATCGTGGCTGGACTTTTTGGAAAGCTCTTTCATTAAACTTCAATTTAGACCTAAAATTGGTGACTTAACTCTTCACCATCTGTTATTTACACTCACATCTTTACAGCCATAATTTTATGTCCAAACCCTAACTCAATGTTTAACATGTTTTATAACCAAATCTCCTTCACTAATCATCATACTATTATTAAATAATGATCCTAACATGTTTTACTTAATTAATTTACAGAAGTTTACAAACCCTAGATCCATCATAACTTGTATTACATGAATCTAATCAATAATTAAACAATTAAGGGTTTACTAGGCATACCTTAGGCTTGTTTTCTTCACATAATTGAAACCCTAACTTTTCTCCTTCTCCTCCTCTTCCCCTTGTCAACTTTTCCAGAGAAAAAGAGGTATAGGGTCGTTTGGTTTGGCTTATATGGGCAGGGGTAGGGGTTGGGCTTGGTTGGGTTGGACTAGGATTCCTTGGGCATAAGAGTCATATTTGGACTCAAATTGGGTTTCCTTCTTCCCTTTATCTCTTCTAGCTGATTTTCTATATATATATATATATATATATATATATATATATATATATATATATATATATATATATATATATATATATATATATATATATATATATATATATATTTATATTTATATTTTTTTATTAAATTTATTTATTACACTCAAAATCTCATACTTTTCATATTTTATAAATACCCGTAACTAATCCTAACGTCTTACGCGATAAACCTCAGTTTTTACGACAGACCGGAAAATTATCATTTTCAAAACAAAGTTTCCAAAATAGATTTTCACACTCTTTTATAAGCATAACACATAAAAACAAACTCCTCGTAACTTGCTAACGCTCAAATACTTGAACGAAGACTCGTTACGCAAAAATACAAAAACACCAAAAACTACACAAGTCATTTCTACACCACAAAGGTGATCAAAATGAACTTTCCCAAATTCCAAACTTTCAAAATCACAATAAAACCATTTACGCAAAGGGATTTAGTGCTAAAACTCATCTATATCACTTCAAACACCTAAGACACACCAAATAAACGTTAACCGAGTCAAGACTATCAGTCAAACTGACCTGCCAAAACCACGGTTGTTACGTCAGGAACATTGAAAACCAAAATGACATCAAAGTCAAACAAATCATGACTGACAATGGGACTAAATTCAAAAATGAAATCCTTGAGTAGCTTAAAGGAAGAATAGAACACTCATTGAAGCTGCTTGGACAATGTTGAATGGTTTAGTACTCTCTAAGCACTTCTGGACTGAAGCAGTAAAGACTGCATGTTATACACAAAACAAGTCCATCATTGTCAAAAGACATAACAAAACACCTTGTGAAATATTCAAGGGTAGAATCCTTGACATCAGCTATTTTCATGTGTTTGGGTGTCCTATGTTTATTCATAATCACAAGGATCACTTAGGCAAAGATGCTAAAGCTGATGATGAATACTTCTTAGGATATACTCCCTTGTCTCTAAAGCCTTCAGGGTATTCAACACAAGGAGACAACAAACTGAAGAAACCTTTCATGTAACCTTTGAAGAGAGCACTAAAGCCATCAAGTTCCCAAATACCTCAATGGAAGAAATTGGGATTGATGACTCATCAAGATATCCTCCTGATAAATATCATCCTGAACGCAATCCTTCCACTCAGTATCAAGCTAATGCTGACTTTTCATACTACATTATCCCTCATAATCTCCCTTAACCAACAATCAGTGAATTCATTGATGCTCAACAAGTCCCTAATGGGATCACTCACACTTAGTAGAGTCACCTTGTCGTCGTCTATTAGGGTATTTTACATCGACCTTGTGTGACGTCGTCGGGTTATAACGCCGTTACCTTGGCTGTCTCCACACACTGAGTCATCACAAAGCCATTTAATTTCTCACTTTTCTGGGCACTTTTGGTGACCACATCAGAGTTGTCAGTCACAAACTTGAAACCGAAAACTTGTACGTTTCCATCAAATGCATTCCCAAACACCTAAAACTTAAAACGAAAGGATTTCGGACAATAAATGATACAATGTGCATTAAAATTAATGGCTAAATGACCCTTAAAAAGCTTATGATCTTGCAGTTCATAAAATGTGTTTTAAGTGAAACCATATATAATAATGAGAAATGATACACTCATAAAAAGATTTCCACAAAACCATCTACAAAATGAGGTGACACATAGTGATTGGTGTATCTTCTCATTCATTAAGCCAATCACTTCATGCCATCTCATTTTGTGGATTGTTTTATGAAAATCTTTTTGTGAGTGTATCATTTCTCTATAACAATAGGGTTACAAATGGAAAAAAAATAAAAAATAAAAAATAGCGGCATCAAAAGCAAAAACCCAGTTAAGATTGTCTTTTTCCTCAATTTATCACAAACCGGACATCAACCATTAAAAAACACGTACGCGTTCTACTTATCTTTGTTCTTTCAATAATCAGTAAATAATCATATAACACGTAAAATTTCCATCATACCAATTCATAGGATTAAATCATCCGAAAATTAGTCTATATACATGTTGATACAAAAGTTGGGCTTACCTTGTTTGAACTCCTGCTCTCGTACCAATTAGAACTTTATTGCTTTGTGAAACCTGCGCACTAAGAAAGTAAACAACACCGTTAGGCTTATCGTGGGATTGTCTCCCACGATTAGACTCTGACGTGAGAGTAAGTAATCGGTTTTAGGGTTTGTAGAAGAGTTAGGGATTGTGTAGATCGTACCTTTCAATGAGAATATGTAATTCTATATATAGGACGCAGAGACCGTGTAGGTATCTTGCTCCTCACTCTTCGCACTCGTGGTGCTTATCGGGGGTAAGGATATCTATCCCGTGAATAGAAGATCCTTATCCCTTAATTATACATTTTGGTTGGGCTTTGGGCTTCGTGAGCTCGAGCCGTAGGTATTGATGGCCCAAGTCATTTGTCATGATAACCCACTCGTGGTGGGTTTGGGCTTAGTGATGTCTTATAGTTTGGGCTCGTGGTCCAACTATAGACTATACGTCATCATGTCCCCCCAGTCCAGTGTGCGCGGCCCGTAGCCGCGGATACTAGACTAAAGGAACGAGCGGCAAGCGTGGCGGGAACTAATGAAATATTTCCCGCCCAAATGATGGGAATAATGAACCTAGTCCCAAATATCACAAAGTGTGCCTCGAAAAATGGGGGAAGTATCCACGTGTACCTAGGTAAATGGGAAAAAGTGTTGTACTTGCTCATTTCCCAGCCACACGATCTGTGAGTGGGATCCACGTGGCATCCCTTTCTAGGGTTTTGGGTGCTTGTATAAAGTCACCGTCCCCTTTTCACTGTAAAAACACATAGTAAAATATTTCCACCATTTCCGAAAATTGTCAAAGCTTTTTCTTTCCTCGATCCACTATTCGATTTAGGTAACTGCGTGTGCGCAATTCTAGTAGTCCTTATCATCCAACGAAAATGGTTGTTGCCCAGTTAGATGATTTTCACTCCTTGATGGACGAGGATGACGTACGTCAGTTTGCATCTGACTACTTCATTCCTCTCGACGTCCATCCGGAGGCCCCAGATGTCGGCGCGTGTATAGCCGATTTCCCCGATGGGAAGATAGGCGTATATACGTGCCTCTTTGACTATGCAAACTATCGCATACCCATTTCCGTGTTTTTGAGCAACGTGCTCAATCATTATCAGCTCCATATATCGCAGTTGCACTGTATAGGTGCGGCGAAGATATCTAATTTCGAAATTAATTGTCGGTTGCTCGCCATTAACCCGACTGTTGACTTATTCCGTGCGTTTTACCATTCTACATGGGCGAACGGATGGGTCTCATTTGCCAAACGCTCAGGGAACCTTCAATGCTATACCGTTAAGGTAGATTCATTGAGGCGCTGGAGGGAATATTTTTTTTGGGTGGACGATGTGGTTTTCCCGTCGCGCTTTGGGTTCTATGCCCAAGGGACACTGCCGAGGGATGAGCGTCCTATCCCTGGTTCGTACAGCCTCGCGGATGCGGATACGATTGATAGTAACCGTATTCCCATTAACTCCTATCCGGAGGAGTTTTTGGTGCACATGGGGCTGAGCCAAAATTATTTTGATGGTACGAACGAGGTTCCAACCTTTCTTGATGAGGACAGCCAGGGTGGGTGCTCATCCTTTTACCGCGTCTATAATGTAAGTTTTTTGCATCTTATCCTTTGAATAACTAACTTTGTTCTTTTGTTGTTTTGTCTTCTGTCTGTCGCAGAAATGGACTTGTTCTCCGTTGTGAAGCTGAAAGAGCCTAAGAACGTGACTATAGGGGTGCGACCCTTGAGGGAGGGTGAGCAGCCCATATTGCAGGCTACTGCGGGACATCTGACCGTATTTGGACCAGCTGCGCAGTCAGACTCTCCTCCTCCAGCTGTGCTTGTCACGCCAGTGCAGGTTGTTCCTCCTGTTGAGGAGACGTCTCCCGCGAGGGAAGAGACGCATGTGGAGGCGTCTAACAGCGTGGAGATTGTGGAATCTGCGGAGGTCCGCAAGAAGAAGCGCAAGGAAGCGTCTTCTAGTGGTTATGTGGGTACATCCAAAAGGAGGCGTCGTTTGATTGGGGAAGATGAGTCGGATGCGCCTGATGAGATGTCTGCCACCAGCGCTCAGAAGAATCAGGCCGAATCTCCACCTCTTGTGTAAGTGTTTACGACTGTATCTTGTCCATTTTTTTTTATTTATATATAGCTGCGTGCTAATTTCATCTTCTTTATCTCGTAGGGACCATGCTGCCGAAGGTGGTGCAGCTTTTGATGGTCATGCCGCATCACCAAAGATTGCTGATGTGGAAGAGCCTCTAAAGGCTGCTGATGTAGAGGGGCCACTGAAGGCAGCAGTGCAGATGTCTGCGCAGGAGTTGGTGGAGGAGCTGAATGGGGTCGCTGCTCGCCAGGCTGAGTTGGTCACTCAGCTGAAGGCGCGTACCGTTGTTGAGGGAAACAGCCTGGCTCAGAGGGATGAGCATATTGCGCAGCTTAAGGCGCGGTTGGCTCAGGCTCAGGCAGAGGTGTTAGCTGCTGATGAGCGTGCCAAGAAGGCGACTGAGGAGAAGCTGGTAGTTTTTGCAGAGCTGCAGCGCGAACGTGGGGAGTCGCAGCAACATAAGGCTGACCTTGCCTCGGGTGTAAAATACCTGGAGGAGAAGAAGAACGAGCTCTGCAGTCAGCTTGTGCAGTTTGGTAAGAAAGTCCAAGAATCTGTTGAGGCGCAGGAAGAAAAGCTGCGCAGGCTGAGTATAGAGTACGATGAGGAGTTGTATCCTCATTTACTGTCGACCATTGCAGAGCGCAGGTACTTGTTGTACATTTCTTTAATTCTTTTATAGCTTGCGTTTCTTTTCTAATGCCTTTGTCATGTTTTTCGCAAGTGGTTGATCAGCCATGGCTTGCGCTTGGCAGCCGTTGGGACATTGGAGTCTCCAGAGGTTTTGAGCGCTTTGGAAGGGTGGTGGAGTGTGCCGTTGCTCGTGGCAAGGCGCAGGCCATTGAAGAGTTGGTGGAGGCGCAACTGCTCAAGGTCTCTCCCTCTGAGGTTCCTGAATATAAAGCTGATGCCTACGACGAGCTTGTGCAGGCGATGGAAAAGATGAGGCTCTTTGAGCTTCCCCACATTGCGCAGCTGGAGCGCGACCAAGATTATCCCATTCGAGTGATCATGCAGGGATTAACACTTGGGAGGCATGTAGCCGAGAATTCAGAGGCCGAGGCTGATATCTTCTTGAAGCCTGATGAGTCTCAGCTGCAGGTGCCAGTGTTCGCGCGCCCGCGTGACATCCTAAATCCCTTTGCGCTTGAGACAGAGCTGCCACTGAAGGAAGTTTTGGAGCGTCACGCAGAGAGAGCGGCCCAGAAGAAAGGTCTTAAGGGTAAGGCCACCCTCTGCGGTGTGGGTGCTGCACACCTTCCTAGGTTGGATGGTGTTGCCGTTAGTGTGGCGACAGTGTCACAAAAGGATGCGCTTTTGTTGAAGAAGCTGCAGGAGGCGGGAAGCTCAGCTGTGCCAGAGTCTTCCCCAAAGCGCGTCCATAGTGTATAGATGTGCATAACTCGTAGTTATAGCTTTGTAAAAAAACTCGTAGTTTTTAGTAAATGAAATTATTGGACTCTTTTGTGCATATATGTTGTTTTGTACTTAGATTTGTATTGTCTTTATCATGTGAAAAGCTTATCTAAAGTAACAAACATACAAATAATGTCTTGTATTTGAGCCCAGAGTTTGTGCGTTAAGCCCATAGCTTATGAAACGCTTGTGGTCTATGACCTTATCAAACGCGCGAGTAAATGTGTAGCGTACTACGTTTAGACTTTTTGGTGACCAAGTGTCTTGGTTTATTAGTTTGTATTCAACTTGTTGCTGCGCATGTATTGTGAGATGCATACTAAATTCATAAGCGTGTATGAAGTTAGTGTACGAATTTAGGAGTCAATTGTTTTGAATCCGTGTTTTTGTTAAACGCGCACCGTGTGCGATAAAGTGCATCCATCGTGGGGTGTACTTATTAACTTACTCCAATGTCTTGATAGTAAGGTGTCTAACAGGGATACGTGATCCGATGTTGATGGGTTTGCAACCCTCTTACTCAATGAGTACTTTAGTAGGTTTACTCATCCTGTCTGCCCTCGTGTGGTCTTAATATGTGCATGCACGCCATGTAGGCAATAATATAAACAGAATTGAAACATAAATGAAGGATGTAAACAATAATGTTAAACTGTTGTGGAGTTAGCTAGAAACCACAACGTTTTATTGATTGTTGCAAGTGCAAAAATGACAATTTCCTAAGAAAAAAAAGAAAAATAAATACACCAACATTTATTGAGCCCTTACTAAAGTGCAGGTGTGTCAGTGTGTGGCTCGTGGCCTAAAGGTAGCATCTCTTGAGATTGCAAATGTTCCAGGTGCGCGGTAGCTCGTGGCCTTTCATATCGCGTATTCTGTACGCACCGTCGCCTAATGCCTCTGTGACCTCGTAAGGCCCCTCCCACTTGGGTCCGAGCTTGCCCGTGTCTTTCGCGTGGCTGGCATCGTTGGCGCGGTATACGAAGTCCCCTGGTTTGAAAAAAGTGTTCCTGACTCGTGCATCATAATACTTCTTCATCTTTGATTTAGCTTTTGCTTCGCAGATGGCCGCCTTTTCGCGTCGCTCTTCCAACAGATCTAAGTCAATTCGTCGTTCATCATCGTTTGTTGCGATGATAACTTCCTATGTATGGATTGTTGGCATTCCTATTTTTGCTGGTATAACAGCTTCTGTCCCGTAGACAAGAGAAAAAGGTGTATCGCCATTGCTGACTTTGATTTCTGTGCGGTGAGCCCACAAAACATGCGATAATTCGTCTACCCATCTTCCTTTATGTTTGTCCAAGCGCGCTTTAATTCCTTCACCCAGGCTACGATTCGCGCGTTCTACCAATCCATTTGTTTGTGGATGTTTGACTGACGCGAAGTGCTGTGTGATATTTAACTTTGCGCACCAATCTTTGAATGGGTTATCACAGAATTGTTTTCAGTTGTCCGAAATAATTTTTCCAGGTAGGCCAAAGCGGCATACAATGTTATCCCAAACAAATCGTTTGACCTGGTTACCTGTGATACTTGCCACTGCTTTCGCCTCAATCCATTTGGTGAAGTAGTCAATGGCGACAATGAGGAACTTAAGTCCTCCTGCCGCGGCTGGAAAGGGCCCAGCAATGTCGATTCCCCATTTGTGGAATGACCATGGTGAGGTGATGGGCGTTAGCTCATGTTGTGTCTATGGACTTGGCAGTCATTGCATCTTTTAATCATGTCTCGCGCGTCGTGGTGCATGGTAGGCCAATAGTATCTGGATCGCAAGGCGCGCGCTACAACGGACCGTGGCCCTGAGTGCATGCTGCAAGATCCAGCGTGGATTTCCCGTAGTACGTAGTCTGCCTGAAGAGGTCCGACGCACCTGAGCCATGGTTGTAAGAATGAACGCCAATATAGGATACCATCTCGAAGTTCGAACCTCTGCGCTGTGCGCCGTATCCGTCGGGTGTCCTTTTGTTCCTGGGGGAGTGTTCCCTTACTGATAAAATCCATGATGGGTGTCATCCATGTGTGATTTTCTTCCTCTATCACTGTGGATACTTCCATTTCAGAGATGGAATTGTTTTTCAATGTTTCCACCAATACCTGTTTTGACAGGTGTGCGAAGCTTGTGGATGCGATTTTACTAAGCGCATCTGCTTTTTTGTTTTCTCCTCGTGGGATTTGTTTGATGGAAAACTTGTCAAAATTCTTGATCAAGGATTTGGCTTTATCGAGGTATTGGATCATGTGTTCTTCCTGAGCCACATACTCGCCTAACACGTGGTTTGCTACTAGTCGTGAATCTACATTAGCTTCTAGGTTGCGTACACCCATTTGATTTGCTATGCGTAGTCCAGCCAGTAATGCTTCATACTCTGCCTCATTGTTTGTGGCTATGAATTCAAAGCGTAGGGCGTAAGTATGTTCTGTTCCATCTGGGCTGGTAAGGATAAGACCTGCGCCTGACCCTTCTGCGCATGAGGATCCATCTGTAAATAGAACCCATGGTTCTTGTAATGGTACTTCAATCTTTGGTGATGGAGTATCATCATCTGGCTTCTCGATAATGAAATCAGCCAGTATCTGTCCTTTGATCGCGGTGCGCGGCCTATAGGATATATTATGTTCGCTCAATAACACACTCCACTTTTGAAGCCGCCCTGATGCGTCAGGTTTAGAGATGACCTGCTTGATGGGTTAGTCCGTGATTACAGCTATCGGATGCGCTTGGAAGTACCTGCGCAGCCTTTTAGCTGCGAATACTAGGGCTAAGACCAGCTTCTCCATAGCAGTGTAGTTAGTCTCTGTCTTCTTGAGGGCTTTGTTGACAAAGTATATAGGTGTTTGAACAGAGTTTCTGTCTGTCAGTAGTACCACGCTGACTGCTCCATGGGTCGCTGAGAGATACATGATCAATTCTTCCCCTTGTTGGGGTGCGACAAGCTTTGGTAGCTCTGCTAGGTTTTGTTTCAACTGTTGGAAGGCTCCTTCCGCTTCTGGAGTCCATCGGAAATCTCCTTTCTTTGTGCACTTCGTGAGTGTTTTAAAAAGAGGAAGTGATTTGTTTGCTGATTTGGACAAGAATCGGTTCAGCCCAGCTAATTTGCCGTTTAGTGACTGGACTTCTTTTAGTGTGCGCGGTGAAGGTAGTTCGATGACTGCTCTTGTCTTTTCTGGACAAGGTTTAATACCATCGGGTTCTATTAGGTATCCAAGAAACATGCCTTCTGTTGCTCCAAAAGTGCACTTCTTAGGATTCAGTTTCATGTTTATTTTTCCCAATGTTTTAAACATTTCTTCTATGTCACGCACCAATTCCTCTTCAGTATGGCTTTTTATGACTAGGTCATCGACATAGACTTCCAAATTGCGTCCTACCTGCTTCTCGAATGCGTTGTCCACTAACCGTTGGTATGTGGCACCTGCATTCTTTAAGCCAAAGGGCATTTTTGTGTAACAATACACCCCTTGACTCGTATGAAAAGCTGTTTTTTCTTCATCCTCCTTGGCCATTTGAATTTGGTGGTATCCTTTGTACGCGTCTAAGAAGCATTTAAAGGGATACCCGCACAGGGATTCTACTTTCCAATCGATTTCTGGTAGTGGGTAGCAGTCTAGTGGACATGCTTTGTTGAGATCTGTGAAGTCCACGCACATTCTCCAGCTACCATCGCTTTTCTTTACCATCACTGGGTTGGAGAGCCAATCGTGGTAATAGACCTCTCGCATGATCCCTGCATCCACGAGCTTGTGTACTTCCTCTAAGATAGCTTTTGCGCGTTCTGGAGCTTGTCCACGTTTCTTCTGGCGTATTGGAGGATATCCTTGTTGGATTTCAAGTTTATGTTCAGTAATGGCTCTTGGCACTCCAATCATGTGTTTGGGTTCCCATGCGAAGATGTTTAGGTTCCGTTGTAATAATGCGCACACAGCTGCTTTGCCCTTGTCTGACAGTGATCCCCCGATGGATATCTCTTGGTCAGGATAGTCTGGGTTGATTGCAACTTTCAGGTTTGTCACCTTGTTCGTGTGCTGTTCTGGAGTGCGTGGAACTTCATCTGTCACTATGTTGCATTCTCTTGGGGATGCGGTAGTGTTGTATATAGTGACGATCCCTCCTTCCACTGGGAACTTGAGCATCCCATGCGCGGTGGATGGGACCGCGTGCATAGCGGATATACCTGGTCTCCCAATAATGCCATTGTATGATGAGGGAGACCTGATCACCATGAAGTTCATCCAAGCTGTTGTAGAATGGTATTCATTACCAATGACTACAAGTATGCGTAACTGCCCCATGGGCCAAAAATTTTCACCTGTGAATCCAGTCAACGACGTCGTGGCCGGGATTAACTGGTTTTGTATCTCAGGTTTTAGCCTTCTGAAGCAGTGTTTATACATGATGTCTGCAGATGCTCCTCCATCGACATACATGCGGTGGATCTCGTGACCTCCCGCTTGTATCTCGTTGGTGAGTGGTTCGATCACTGCGTTGTCCGCAGTGAGGGTGGGGAAAGAGATATGGTTTCCTTTGGAAAACCTTTGGCTGACTTTTTGCTTCGTATTTCGCTGCCATGATTGTATCATGTATATTGTATCAGCTTTATTTTTTGGTATCTCCTTTTTGGCCCCATTCCTTTGTCTATCTTTCCCTTCTTTGAGGTTTTTAACGAGGTGGTTCATCTTTCTTTCTCTTACTAATTTATCGATTAGTTGGCGTAGTTGGACGCACTCGTTAGTGGTGTGACCCTTCTGTCCATGGTATTCACAGTATCCTCCTCCGACGCGCTTTTCTTCTAGGGTTAACATTGGTGGAGGTTTTGGAAAATTTGCTCCTTCTGTCGCGAATATTTCCTTAGGGGTTTTTGTGAGTGGGACATACTTGTCGTTATCCCTTCTATTGCGGTAATTCCTGTTGCGGTTGTCACTTTGGTCATTGGATTGTCTCCTTGACTGTTCTTGTGGTTTGAAGGTTGAGTAACATTTTTTGCTATCTGCCGCTGCCGCTTCCCCTTGAACGAAGGATCTGGTGCGCTTTGTTAGCTCATCAAAACTTTGGGGTACTTTGTCATTTAACTTCCGTATCAGCTCTGGATTATTGATCCCGTTCATGAACCCTAAGATTTTTAGTACCTCGGGGCATGCCTTGACTTGCATGCATTCATCCTTGAAGCGCTCCATGTAAGCGCTTGTGGATTCCCCTTGGCGCTGTTTCACTCTGGCTAGTTCCACAGGGTTCTTTGCGCACTTCTTTCGTTGCGTGAAATTTAGGCGGAATGCTTTCCGCAGCTCTTCAAACCCATTTATGCTTCGTCGTGGAAGCTTGCTAAACCATGTTCGCGCATTCCCTACCAAGGTAGAGTTGAACATATGGCACCACACAGGTTGTGGCCAGTTCTCGATGGCAGCTGCTGACTCGAAAATTTTAGATGATCATCAGGATCATCCGTGCCATCGTATGTTTTAATATTGGTGGGCATGCGCCTTCTCTTGTCATCTGAGAAATCACTTATGCGTCGCATAAACGCATCAACCTTTTGGGGACGCCAAGGGAGGGAAATATCCTCATCCTTGTCATACCGGCGTCGGTTCTTAGATTTCCAATGTCCCGTCTCTCTGTCCTCGTTGTCCGAGGAGCTGCTTGAGGGGGAATTGTTTCTCCTATGGCGCTTGCGCCGTTTGTATTCGGAGTCCGAATTTGAAGGACTTGTACTTGGGGAGTAGTGTCTCCCCAACCTATCTTGGATTCTTCTGCTTCCTGAACTTGAGGCGCTTGCGCTTGGTGAATGTTGTCGTCCAAGCCTGTCTTGTATCCTGCGGCTACCCAGCCTAGCATGAACACTGGTGCGCCTCGTGTTATCTTCGTAATCCTTCGAGTATTGCGAGTTGGATGCTGTACCAAGTCTATCATGGACGTTGGTGCGCCTCTCACTGTTTCTGCGCTCAGCGTGGCGCGGTGGAGATTTTTCTTGGTTAAAGTTTAGCCGATTTTGTGGGTTGTGGCTTGACCTTTTCCTCGCCTCCTCTTGCATGAGACGAGTTAAAGTCTCATAATGCTGGGCCACGAAATCGTTTAATGCCACTCCAGGTGCATCCTCTTCTACTGCAAGGATGTCTGTTTCCGTATGAGGTTCCCTCTCTCTATTGGGTGCTCCCGGTGGCACAGTGTTGTCCAATATGGATGCCATCTGGTGGGGAGTGGTAAAGAGGGTGCGCTGAATGTCCTCGGCGCTTGAGACCACGGTGGTGGCTCGGGTTGTTCCCAAGGGCAATTCTACCGCGGTCAGGATTGGAGTTACGTTTGACTCACGATGACCGGGCGCACTGATTGTTCCAGAGGTCGGCTTAGGAGTTGAGTCTTGATGCTTCTTCCTATGTGAATCATCACGTGTTTTCTCTGGCTGCGGAGTCCGCTAGCCTGAGTTCTTGTTTTTTGGCATTCTGGTCTTGAGTTCTTAGTGTAGGGTCCCACGGATGGCGCCACTTGTTGATACAAAAGTTGGGCTTACCTTGTTTGAACTCCTGCTCTCGTACCAATTAGAACTTTAGTGCTTTGTGAAACCTGCGCACTAAGAAAGTAAACAACACCGTTAGGCTTATCGTGGGATTGTCTCCCACGATTAGACTCCGGCGTGAGAGTAAGTAATCGGTTTTATGGTTTGTAGAAGAGTTAGGGATTGTGTAGATCGTACCTTTCAATGAGAATATGTAATTCTATATATAGGACGCAGAGACCGTGTAGGTATCTTGCTCCTTACTCTTCGCACTCGTGGTGCTTATCGGGGGTAAGGATATCTATCCCGTGAATAGAAGATCCTTATCCCTTAATTATACGTTTTGGTTGGGCTTTGGGCTTCGTGAGCCCGAGCCGTAGGTATTGATGGCCCAAGTCATTTGTCATGATAACCCACTCGTGGTGGGTTTGGGCTTAGTGATGTCTTATAATTTGGGCTCGTGGTCCAACTATCGTCATCAATACAACTTTAATCTTAAAATATTGGAGACCGTTTAAAAAATAAAAACTGTGTACCATTGACTATCCTGCATATACTACAATCCGACCATGTATAGATCGACATGTAGGTTTAAGGATATATAATAATCCCATCACTAAGTTTATAATCGGAAATTCTCATTGTCATATCTATCTTTAGTTAACTCAAGTATTTTAAATCAAGTTTAAAATTCGGATCCTAGTAACATTTCTTTTCTCAAGAAATGTGGTAAGTTGGTGGAGATTAATCATAAGGCTTGTGGTCTAGTGGTAAAGGCTTAAGTAGTTAAGCGAGCCCAAGTGAGAATAGTACCGGTTTGGGTGACTGACCGGGAAGTCCTCACTTGGGAATAACAAACTCTAATGATATCAGGCGAATCGAGAATAGGAGTGGGGTTATCCCCTAAGGAGAGGCTCGCGGTTGGTATCTCTGCCCGAAGATGCGACATTAATTCGAGCCAACAACTAACAACTAACCCGCTGTTAAAAAAAAAAAAAAAAAAAAAAAAAAAAAAAAAAATTGGTGGAGATTAAATATAAAGGGCAAAAGGTGAAATTTGTATACGTGAGGGTCCGTATAAAATAAAAAAGTAAACTACATAACCAAACATTCCAACACAAGTGACCACCAAAGAAACAACGACTTTATTTTCTTGGAAAATACCAAACCATCAAAAAATAAAAAGTCCAACCCTTTCCTTAAGAACCAATCCATCTTTCAAATCTAAAAAGAAAAAGCACCAAATCATCATCATCATCATCATCATCATCATCATAGTATGGAAACATAGCACAAAAATGGGAAATTGTCTTGAATCTGCTGCTTCTTCAAATGTTGTTTCAACAACCATCTCCACAAATACTAAACCTTCTTCAACTACAGGTTGGTTGATTGGTTGACATATCATATATTTAATTTATAGTGTTTTATATCTCCAAAGTAGTGTTTGTAACTAATGTTTTTATTATATATATAAAAAAAAGGAACATCAATAGGTACAAGTAATGGTGTTGGGATATCAGGAACAACAACTAGCAGCAGGTCTGATGATGAGGGTGAGGTGTTACCAGCTGCTGATTTGAAGGTTTATGCTTATTCAGATTTGAAAAGCTGTACTAAGAATTTTAAGTCAGATATGGTTTTGGGTATTGGTGGTTTTGGGACTGTTTATAAAGGTTGGGTTGAGGAAAAGACAATGTTGCCTTCCAAGAATGGTACTGGTTCCATGGTTGCTATTAAGAAATTGAACCATGAAAGTGTTCAAGGCTTTCAAGAATGGCAGGTTTCTTTCTTTCTTTATGTTTTTTATTAGTATAAGTTTTCTAAATGAAATGAACTTTCTTTAACAAGATTGATAATGTTGGCAACTTCAAATATATAGATTTTCCTAGTCATGTAATGGGTTGTTTTTACAATTTTAGTATTTGGAGAGTACCTTCACTTTTTTTCTTTTTTTGGTCATGACACTTGAAACTTATTTCTAAAAGTGTCCTACCTATCAAAAGTTACTATTTTTGCTCATTTTGACTGGTTAATTGTAGAGCTATAAAATGTACGTGGATGAATTGATTTGATAACCATTTCAGAATGTTGAAACAGTTTTAGAATCGTTTTCAAAAGTTTTTTTTTTTTTTTTTTTTTTTTTTTTTTTTTTTTTTTTTTTTTTATCATCAACTATAGAAATAAAACGGAAACTGTGATGCTATTTACCTGTTTGTTTTTTGGGTAAAGAGTTACCCGGTAAAATATATTAAAACCAAAACATTTAGAGTACAAATGGAACACGACTACCAATACGTGTTTATGGCATGCCATAGAACACGAGGACTAAACTAGCTAACTAAGTACTTTTGGATGATGACGCCAAAAAAGTAGATGTCTCGTCATAAACATGTTCGACTTCATCCTCTTCATCACTAGCAT